>SJYQ01009310.1:145214-190793 GCA_006410935.1 Redunca redunca
TGAAGTTTCTCACTGAGATTGGAATCAGAAAATGGTTAAAAATAATGGGATAGCTTTAAATAGCAAAGTGTGAACAAAATAGTAGTTCAAATCGATTTTCTTGAACTGTAGCCTTTCTAAGGATTATTAATGCTGTATATGCAACAAATGAGAACATTAAGAAGGTCTTTTTTTTTTTTTTTATCAGCTGTGTTGCCAACTGATCCTGTTAAAGAAAATTATGTGCGTAAAGTGAAAAACTGTGTTTTTTCAATTGCCTTCCCCACTCCTTTCCAATCAAGAGTACGTCTTGTAGCAGTTTCAAAGGTAAGGCTTTACTTTTCACAACATAAATATTTAACTCACTATAATTTTGTCTAAAAATTAGTAACATTTTTTGGAGTTAACTTGTTAGTCTATTGATAAATGATTTGTGTTTAAACTTTATAACTTAGAGAATGTCATTCTTAGAAATCACTTTTGAATACTTATTCCTGGGACTGGTACTCAGTTTCATTTTAAAATTATCTTACAAGGAAAACACACTTTTGTGGAAAAAAAAAAGGTAAATGAGTTAAATTCTTTGAAAGGGGCTCTAATAACAAATTCTAAATTGTTCTCTCAAGATATAAATTAATTTGAGATTTTAAAAAATAGGACATTTACTCTTTTCTACTTCCTTGAAAGAATATGTGCTAGGAAGAATATTATTTTACCATGCATAATAAGAAATCCACAAAAATTTTAGATCTAATAGAACTAATTTTCCCAAGTAGCATAAATAATCTTAGAAAGTATGGTACATCTCTTCTGGGAAGATATTAATCTAATTTTGTAAGAAGTTTATTCTTTTAATTTTCCTTCTTCCATAAAGTTTATTTTCTCAAAAACTATTAAAGGATTATTTAAGTTTGCAAGAAGTTTTTTTTTTTTTCCCCTGCCTCAGGAAGTGCTAGAAGATATTTTGGACCTTGATTTATCTGTCTCAGAAACAGATGATTTTATCCAGCTTGTAAGTGGTGGAAAGATAGTATTTGGATCCATTCCATTGGCTCACAGATATGGTGGCCACCAGGTAAGAACAGTACCAGGACTCTCCTGGTGGTCCAGTGGCTAAGACTCAGCACTCCCAATGCAGGGGGTCCGGGTTCAAAGCCTTCTCAGGGAACTAGATCCCACACGCCACAACTAAAAGATTCCACATGCCACAACACATTGAATATCCCGAGTGCCTAAGACCTGGCACAGCCAAATTAATTAATTAATTAAAAAAATTGCACCAGTATCACTTCCTTATGCAAATATAAGCAGCTGGTGGAAATGCTATCCCATTACAGAAGTGCGTGCATGCTAAGTCACTTCAGTCGTGTCCAACTCTCTGTGACCCCATGAACTATAGCCCATCAGGTTTCTCCGTCCGTGGGATTCTCCCAGCAAGAACACTGGACTGGGTTGCCATTTCCTTCTCCTTGCATTAACTTCTCTAATATTTAATATATTGAAACTTCACCAAGATGTTTCTAGAAGAATGTGTCATGAAATGTTTATATGGATTAGCTGATGTTATTTCCTAAGTTTCTCTGATGCAACTGAGGAAACTGAGGCAGCACAATATAATAGCTCTGTGAATTACTGCAAAAAAACTCATTCTGTGGAGTTCTTGGCAAGAGATTTAAGCAAAGTCAATTTGCATGATGCATCAGTGTAAAAGCCTCAGAAGGACAAATAGAATACAATTTTGCCAGAATAGCTGTAAAGCAAAGTTTTAGAACTGCTTTTAATAGAAACTGGTAGAAATTAAATTGGGATTAATTGGGGATGTTGTACATGCAAAAGCAATTAGAAATAAAGCAAAGATATTGCTTTATATCTAATACTGTCTTCTAGAAGTAAAGCAAGATGTTGAAGCAAGTTCAAGGTGTGGAATCTGACTGATTTTTTTTTTTAAAAAGGAGGAAACAGAACCAATTGTTGAAACTGCTGTGACTTTCTTGTGAGTTTGATTAACTTAAGAAAATAGAGTGATCTTTAACTTAGCAAGTAACCATTAGCAATAATAATAATTACCATCTTTGGGGCACTTGAGTGCATTAGACATAGTGCATTTTTCATATATTAACATTCATTCTTACAACAATCTGGCAAGGGTTTTCCCATTTTATGTAACTGAAATTAAATTACTCAAATTTCCGCAGCTAGTAAGTGGCATAGCTGGGAGTTGAACACCCACAAACAAATCTTAATGCAAAAGTCTGGAAACAGTTAATCATGTCCATTCAAAAGCAGTTTTTTCCAGGTACAGTGTGTTCCTGGTTTTATATTGTATATGTATAGTACAGGTAAATTTTCTACTGACAGTTGTTCCTAGTTCATGTTCTGGAATTAAATAGATTGGTTGTCAGTATTCTACCAAACAAGCTTGAGCTCAGCTATAAAATGATGAAACATTAATTATATGTCTTAAATTTATAATTTTAAATGAATTTGACTTATGGATTGAATTTTATTTTCACCTTTATTCAGGTTGTTGATTATTATAATCTTAAAAATGCTCTGTTCCAGTATCATTTGACAAAGTAACTTTGAATATAAGATTACAATAAACACTTTAAAGTTTAATAAACAGGAATAATTTTCTCTTTTCCCTTTTAGTTTGGGATATGGGCAGATCAGCTTGGGGATGGAAGAGCCCATCTTATTGGAATTTACATGAACAGGTACTGCATGTTTGCTTGTAGAATAGCTTTTCTGCTAAATATTAACACAAATCTTCTAATATTTAGTTGTGTTTTTTTTTTCCCTAAGGCAAGGTGAAAAATGGGAGCTCCAATTAAAAGGCTCAGGAAAGACCCCATACTCCCGGTACATTTTTTTTTTTTTTAATTTTAGTCATCTAAGTAAAAATTAATGTTATCTGAATTATAACTGAAAATCTTTTTTATTGTTTCACCCATAGAAATGGCGATGGCAGAGCCATCCTCCGTTCCTCTGTGAGAGAATTTCTGTGTAGTGAAGCTCTGCATTATCTCGGAATTCCCACCAGCAGAGCTGCAAGGTAATTCCTTTCTGTAAGCTCACTTTCAGGACTGCGTCACATTACCTTCCGAAACACATCAGTGAAGTGAGCAGATAAACCCCCAAGAGCGTGGCTTCTCATTATTTCTTACAGTTTTCAGTTCAGCTCAGACGCTCAGTTGTGTCTGACTCTTTGTGACCGCATGGAACTGCAGCACACCAGGCTTCGCTGTCCATCACCAACTCCCGGAGCTTGCTCAAACTCATGTCCATTGAGTTGGTGATGTCATCCAACCATCTCATCCTCTGTCATCCCCGTCTCCTCCTGCCTTCAAGCTTTCCCAGCATCAGGGTCTTTTCCAATGAGTCAGCCCTTCGCATCAAGTGGCCAAAGTATTGGAGCTTCAGCTTCAGCATCAGTCCTTCCAATGAATATTCAGGACTGATTTCCTTTAGGATGGACTGGTCGGATCTCCTTACAGTCCAAGGGACTCTCAAGAGTCTTCTCCAACACCACAGTTCAAAGGGATCAATTCTTCAGCGCTCAGCTTTCTTTATGGTCCAGCTCTCACATCCATACATAGATAGGTATAGCTTATAACTTCTTGACAGCTTGTTGGCAGTTAAAAGTATAACTTGGATGGTTCTCTTACCTTTCAGTCTGGTTGTGAGTGATGATGTGGTATGGAGAGATCAATTCTACAATGGAAACCTTGCAAAAGAACGAGGTAATGACAGTTCTTAGAATACTTACATAAAATCAGACTAACTCCTTCGGGAATAACAGATACTGGGCATCTCAGCAGTCTTCGTAAAACATGGCCTGTGGGGACTTCCCTGATGATTTAGTGGTTAAGATTTCACTTTCCAGTGCAAGGGGTATAGGTTCAATCCCTAGTCTGGGAACTAGGATCCCGCATGGCTTGCAGCCAAAAAGCCAAAATATAGAAAGCAATATTGTAACAAATTCAGTAAAGACTTTAAAATACTAAAAAACAAAAGATCAAAAACATGACCTGTGGATCGTCAAGATGTAAGTTCAGCATTATGATATTATAATAGAATATCCTTTCTCATATGCTTATATCACTAAGCCATCCTTTTGAAATAGCAAAACATCTGGGAAGTGAACATGGGACGTTCATGGACAACCAATGCAAAACATCCCAAAACGTCACAAAGCCAGTGCACCAACATTCATACACTTCCTTCCCAGAAGACGCCCCCCACCTCCAATTGCTCTTACTTCCTGTTTACTTCCAGTAAGTTTGGTTACCTTTCCCCTCAGCTGTTAGTAGGTCAGAAGTAAAAAATCAGAAAGTGCCATAGAGAAGTAAAAAGAGAAAGAGCAAGGGAAACCTGTCTCTCAATCTCTGGCGAGGGAGGAGACCTGAAAACCAATAATAAACATATTTAACTACTTATAAAGCAGAGCTATTAAGAACAGCTGTCAGTCTTACATGCTTTATTAGTTAAAGAAAGAGAGAAAAGCCTTGCCCCTTTGTAGGATGTAAATTGTTTTTCTGATAAATTCAATCACTCTATTTTTTATTAAAATAATTTCATTTTTAAGAAGAGCATGTTATGCTGTATTTGCACAGTTTAAAATAGTTTATGCTAAAATAAATGGTTCTTTTCCAGGTGCAGTAGTGCTGCGTGTTGCAAAATCCTGGTTTAGAATTGGATCGTTGGAAATTTTGACTCATTATGGTGAACTGGATTTACTAAGGTTAGAAAACCAGTTTTTTTATTTTTAATGATAGAAGACAGTGGAAAGAAATGCTTGTTTATGTGCTGTGAAGTTAAAATATTTTTGGTTTTCTTGTAAGTAAGACCTCAAATTTCAATTAATAGATATTTTTAACATCTATTAGATATGTTGTGTGTCTACCACCGTGTGGGTTTCTAGGAGGCTGAAAAAGATGTGTTTAGACTCAGTAGACCCTCTTCTCAAGGAGTGTTTTTATCTAGTATGATGCCCAGTTGGAACTGAGGGCCTCTGTGCCACCCAGACACCAGGTGGAAGCAACTCGAACTCCTGAATTCTGCAGCCTCACGAGGTTCCAGAGCTCTCCTCCAACATCTGGGGTTCCCAGGATGAGTGCTCTGGCTCCCGTGTCTTCTTTCCTGGACTCCAGTTTTGACATGTGTGTGATACCTGTTTCATACTGGGTTGACCCAGTCCCTTCAACAGGGCGAAAGCAAACAAACAGCAGACTAAAACTGCACAAGGCATTTATGAACAAATCTTATCGAAGATTTCTTCAGGTAAGACAGAGGAACAATTCCCTCAAAAGATCGAAAGCTGTTCCCCTTGTGTCACACAGCATAGCTTCCACCAAACTCCAATGTTTTGGGGCCTACGGAATCAGCACTCACAAAATTCTGTCTTCCTCAAAGCTAACTTAGCAGGATGTTTCTTCAAACAAAAACATTTCCTCCTTTAAGAGGAATTCTGTTTCCATTTGTTAAGATCATACAGTTTTAAAAAGCCACTAGAAATAATATAAGAAAATTCTCTAGGACAAACTAGAATCATTTGGATCATGAATCCTCACTATAGTTATCAGCCTGAAAGTGAAAGTGAAGTGAAAGTGAAAATTGCTTATTTGTGTCCAACTCTTTGCAACCCCATGGACTATAGAGTCCATGGAATTCTCCAGGCCAGAATACTGGAGTGGGTAGCCTTTCCCTTCTTCAGGGGATCTTCCCAATCCAAGTATTGAACCCAGGGCTCTTGCATTGCAGGCGGATTCTTTACCAGCTGATCCACAAGGGAAGCCCAAGAATACTGGAGTGGGTAGCCTATCCCCTCTCCAGCGAATTTTCCCAACCCAGAAATCAAAAACCAGGGTCTCCTTCATTGCAGGCAAATTCTTTACCAACTGAGCTATCAGGGAGGTTATCAGCTTAGTAAGTTTAAGTCCAAATTCCTGGTCCACGAAGAGTATGGAGAGAGACAAGAGGAGAGAAGTCATCACCGTTGTCATGACTCTTCTCCCAAGTCTCTTTAGCAAGTGTTTACTGGACTCAGTGGTGCTGGAGAAGACTCTTGACAGCCCTTGGGACAGCAAGGAGATCAAACCATATCAATCCTAAAGGAAATCAGTCCTGAATATTCATTGGAAGGACTGATGCTGAAGCTGAAGCTCCAATATTCTGGCCACCTGTTGCAAAGAACTGACTCATTGGAAGAGAACCTGATGCTGGGAAAGATTGAAGGCAGAAGGGGACAGGAGAGGGGGACGTGGTTAGATAGCAGCACTGACTTGGTGGACATGAATTTGAGCAAACCCCAAGAGACAGTGAAGGACAAGGGAGCCTGGCATACCTCAGTCCATGGGGTCTCAAGAGTCAGACTAGACTTAGTGACTCAACAACAACACTGAACTAAGGGTCATCCGAGCTTATCGAGAGAGGAGTCTCCTCTCAAAGGGTGCTGTTTCTAACTCCTCATTTTTCGGGGGGTGGTCATTCCACTCAGATTTACCAGATCACTGAAATCCTTCCATCTGGTGGTCAAACTTCAATTAAGTTATTTCACTTCTCTCTCTGACGTTTGATGTATATTGGTGACCAGTTTGTCCTGAAAATGCCTATGTTGGCTACCACGACCATGTATATATTCTGTTTTGTTTCCCAAGTGCCTGAAACAGGTCTCTAATCCACTCTAAATAAACTCTAATCCACTCCTATTGTTTTGAAGGGGTTTTAATAATTCCCAAATCATATCTGCAGTCCCCAGATTTTTTTCAGGATTCTCTCTCATCCAACGCAAGAAACACTAGTAGTCGACTAAGCAGAGTAGTCAAAGTAGGGAATGGACCATGATACACAACTTCAATATTTTAACTTCAAACATTGACCAGTTTCTTTGAAACCTTATTTGTGAAACTTTACATGACCTTCTACACATAAATAATCATTTCTTGCTCTGTTATCTTTGTCCTTTTTATATATTTCAATTCATGGAGTCGCAGAGTCAGACACGACTGAGCGACTGAACTGACTGACTATGAATCTGTGTATTAGACAGTGAGGTCATTATTTCTTTAGATGTTTTTCTCCCCAATAGACTCTATGCTCTTTAATGTCTGTGTTTGGGTTTTGTCATTCTTTTTCCTGGCACTTGGAGATTCTCCATAGATGTTTGTTGAACCAATCTGAGTTGCATCATAATAAGATGGCATCTAATATGATCTTAGAAACGTATTTCCAGTTGTGATTGGCATTGAGGAAATGTTTCTCTGTGGCTGGGCGTAAAATCTTATTTTATTTTTTAAAATGATAAGCATGCATTCTAATGAATTCATGAATGTCAGGAGTGGACTGATGATTGATATTCGATACTATATTCTGAGGAACACTGATGGCTATCTCCCCTTATCTCTAGGATGTTATTAGACTTCATCATACAGGAATACTTCCCTTTAGTAGATGTCAAGGAACCTAACAGATACGTGGTAAGTTTTTTTTTTCTAAAACAAAGGGCAATACTCTTTTTCTCTATTGGCTAGCCACCCTCAGTGGTTACAACCTAGTGCTTAAAAAACTAAAGTTAAAAAGGGAAACGTACAGCACTTTGAACATGTTGTGAAAGGAAAAGATAATGAACTACCTCGTAAACAAGACTTGGATAAGGAAGTTGTTCTGTTTGAAAAGTATCTAGAAAAAGAGAACAGATGTGACTACATCCTGACTTCATATGTTGTTTTTTGTAACTTGGTCACATATATTCTTTTCTCACACATTTGATATATATATATTTCTATAGTAGTGGTTGTAAAAAAAAATACATCATAAGCAAATGCGATTTTTTATTCTTAAGGAAATTTTTTGATCTGCATAACCTTTTTAACAGCCACAGAGAAAGAAATTCCATTATTTTTCTTGGTGACTTATTTCAAAGTTTAATAACTCATTTTGTTTACATTTAACTCCTTTGTGCGGAATTCTAATGTTTTTCCTTTTCTAACTGTGCATGGAGAAAATCTGATCATAATACTGTGCCTGACCCTTTTATATGTTATTTCTGGGTCAATAATTCTATGTTCTTCCATTGTTTTCTTAAAACATACCAATTTCCATCCCTTTAATTATCTTTTGGCCCACCTTTGAGGGGATCTTCCCATGTTGGAAACAGAAAGATCCTAAAAGCATATACACTACTGAGAAATCTGAAAATCTTCTAAATTTTATTTTAGGATTTTTTTTCTATTGTGGTGTTTGAGACAGCACAGCTCATTGCCTTGTGGATGTCTGTTGGTTTTGCTCATGGTAAGTTATCTACTGATGTTTCAGTCTTCTGATAAGAAAGTAGAATTAATATGTTGAAGCCAGAAGACTTCTTTTTTTGTATGTATTTTAAAATATTCCCACCAGTGAGCAGAAATAACATTTATAGTATATGAATTTGTTTAAAATTCTCTCTCATGTTTAAAATGATTTTGAATGGAACAGATACACAAAATAGAATAAGCATCCTTGATTTGATGGGGGTATTGTTACCTGTAAAGCTTTTTAACCTTGTGAGTATATATTACATTAGGTCTTTTAAAAGCTTTTTTTTAAAAGAACCTTAATCCTAAAAGCACTATCTGCTTATGGTAAAGAATTTAAAATATACAGAAGTGCCTGTGAGTTCTGTCTTCCAGGATATTCTTGATCTTCCAGGATCGTTAATAATGATTTCATCTCAATTCTTCTAGACTTTTTTTGGATGGTATTCATACATTTGTAAAAACAGGGCTGGCTGTGTGTGTTGTAAGCCATTCACTGTGTGAGGTTACACTGGAAGGAATATCTGCCTGAACTGAGAGTACTGAAAAGCAAATCATATATATACTAAGATCTCTGGCTAAATACCAAAGAGGGTTCTCACGCTGCAAAGCCTCTTGAACTCTGCCTTACTTACATACTCACTATGTCTCACTTGGGATGGGTTGGGGCGGTGAGCAGGGAGGCGTTTCAGTTTTTGCTTTTACGAACTGTGCTGCAGCGACCACCGTGCAGCTGTATTTGAAGGTGAGTTTCTGAGGATAAACTCCTAAAAGTGGAATGGCTGGATTAGAGAGTATATATATATATATATACTGAACACTTTGACAAGCTGAGTCATCCTGCTCTGGAAAAGGGTGAAACCGTCTACCCTGGACACTGCTGCCACCATGTCCAATTCTCCTATGTTAGGCTGGTGTATGCACGCCCAGCCTCCCTCCTTCCCACACTCTGCCATGACCCCCTCCCCTAGGAGGTCACACTCCCTCTCCACTCTGCTGGTGGTCTGCAGCTAAGGACAGTTAGTTATGGGGTATATGGATATGTACCAATATAGATATTTTTACCTTTCCTCCACTCTCACAACCTTTGAAAATTAATGTTACTTTAGTAGTCTCAGTTGCATTCCAAACTACATATATTTTCAAATAAATGCTAGAAATTCAGGACAAATGAGAGGAACTTTTATTTCTTGGGGCTTTTGTTCCTGTAGTATTTGAAATCTTTGGGGAGGGGAAGTATACAACAAAAGGCTAAATTTAATTTTAAAATACAGTTTTAATATATATTAAGCTACTTGACTTCACCAGTTAAACTTTCAACTGATAAACTAATTTTTTTTCATTTTTAAAACAAATGCATCTTCATGACCTTTCCTATTCTATATAGTTTTATACAGTTAAAAATGCTTTATTATTTTATTATCATGCTTTTGGCATTTTGTTGTTGTTAGGCGTTTGTAATACTGATAACTTCAGTTTGTTATCCATTACAATTGACTATGGTCCATTTGGTTTTATGGAGGCCTATAATCCAGGTATGTATGATTTATATGTATATTCTTTATTTCACTAAAGAAAAACATATCACTGGTTTATTTTAGATAAACCATTATGGCTAACACAATGCTGATGTAGTAGAAAGAATTGGGTTCATTGATTAAACAGTTGTGTTATGTGCTACTCAATCTTCCAGGTGCCACAGGGAGATAATATTGAGTCCTCAGAGATGGGAATTCCCATCCATGGGTGGTCCAGAGATTAGGACTCCGAGCTTTCACTGCCAAGTGCACAGGTTCAATCCCTGGTCTGGGAACTAAGATCCTGCAAGTCCCTAGGAGTGGCAAAAAAAAAAAAAAAGGAAGCCAAAAAATTACTTATTAAGAGAAGATGCCATGAAGGGAGGAAGGGCCTTTGTTGTCAGACAGACATGAGTCTGAGCTCTGGCATCTGATCGATCCTTAATCTGTGCCCTTGGTCAAGTAACTTAACCTCCCCTTTCAGTTCAGTTCAGTTCAGTTCAGTAACTCAGTCGTGTCTGACTCTTTGCGACCCCCTGAATCGCAGCACGCCAGGCCTCCCTGTCCATCACCAACTCCCGGAGTTCACCCAGACTCACGTCCATCGAGTCCATGATGCCATCCAGCCATCTCATCCTCTGTCGTCCCCTTCTCCTCCTGCCCCCAATCTCCCCCAGCATCAGAGTCTTTTCCAATGAGTCAACTCTTCGCATGAAGTGGCCAAAATACTGGAGTTTCAGCCTTAGCATCATTCCTTCCAAAGAAATTCCAGGATTGATCTCCTTCAGAATGGACTGGTTGGATCTCCTTGCAGTCCAGTGAAAAAGTTGGCTTAAAGCTCAACATTCAGAAAACTAAGATCATGGCATCTGGTCCCATCACTTCATGGGAAATAGATGGGGAAACAGTGGAAACAGTGTCAGACTTTATTTTTGGGGGCTCCAAAATCACTGCAGATGGTGACTGCAGCCATGAAATTAAAAGACGCTTACTCCTTGGAAGAAAAGTTATGACCAACCTAGATAGCATATTCAAAAGCAGAGACATTACTTTGCCAACAAAGGTCTGTCTAGTCAAGGCTATGGTTTTTCCTGTGGTCATGTATGGATGTGAGAGTTGGACTGTGAAGAAGGCTGAGCGCCGAAGAATTGATGCATTTGAACTGTGGTGTTGGAGAAGACTCTTGAGGGTCCCTACTAATCTGTTATAGAATCAGGGTCGGGGAACATGCTGTTAAGTTGGAGTGTGAAGTACATGTGATAACCTGGAAATTCTTGTAGGTTAGAAATGTGTGCCTCTACTAGGCAAATATTCATAGTTTAAAAGGTTTTCATGAGCATGGGTATTAAGTATTTACATTACTCTTGAGTTAAATGTTTAAATGTCAGAAATGTTTTTATCTAATAAATATAAATTCATTAAGTTTAAATGGTAAGCTTAAAAATGAAGAAAGAACTATCATAATTGTCATCATTGTAAAATCACTGTCATCATTGTAACAGTGTCATCATTGTTGTATTTTTGTTCTAAACAGATTTTGTACCAAACACATCTGATGATGAAAGAAGATATAAAATAGGAAATCAGGCCAATATTGGGATGTTTAATTTAAACAAGTTGTTACAAGCGATAAACCCATTATTGAATCCTAGGCAAAAGCAGCTGTGAGTAAACCTAAAATCTACTAATTAAATCAGTGTGAAAATATATCTGTATAGTGATCACCTTTTTAAAACCAAGAAACATTTTAAAAACAATCTTTAATATTTAATAATGAAGGCTTCCAGACTATATATATGTTTATATATATATATTTTTTTTTGGAGGGGGAAGGGTACAGTGTTGGCCTTTTTCCATAGTATAAGGATAAAGTGTTCTCCTATTTATTGTTTTTTCGGTGTTGTGAAATCAAGTTTATTTCACCTTTGATCCAAAGGTTATTTATTACTGTTTTTCTGAATTTCTGAGTAGTAGGGCTTCTTATTTAACAGACATATATAGGCTATTCACATTGATTATAATAATTGATATATTTTATTCCTTCTGTTTTACGTTATGCATTATCTTTAGCTTTCCCCCTACTTTCCTTACCTTTTAATGATTTGAGCAACTCACTCACTCCTCCCCCACCCACGCCCTCTGATTTGGAAACTACTACATTTCCCACCCCCCACAGTTATCTTCTTCTTTGCCACTTTCTCTACTGTTAAAAAAGAACAAGTTTTTCATATATTTTCCCTCACTAGACGTCTATTTGCGCATTATTTTCCCCTCCATCCCATTCAGGCAAATAAAATGTCATCATACTGGGTGAGGTATCTAATGCATTGTTTGGGGTCTAAGATAAGTTTTAAAATACACCAAATTCTTTTGGTATTATGGAGACATATTAACATTTATCCTCTAAGCTAATTGTATATAGTGATATTTCAGGAGTGACATGATTTGACCTGTGCTGTCTTCAAATCTTTGCAACAGTAAATTTATATGGACAATTTTCTCTAAGATATGATATATAATTAAATCACTAAAATAGAATCAGTAGACATAATCGAACACTAATATATGAGAAGGTTCACTTTGTTCACATAAAATGTTATTCAGGAATGTGAATACTAAATTAAGGTTTACCTATGCTCTCTTTTTTTCTCCCTACAGTGCCACTCAGATTCTTAAGGAGTATCCCGTTCTTTATTATACAAGGTTTGTTTGTTTGAACACATATTAAAGCATCCTGCTTGGTTTGAGGGCAATTCTTAAAATAGTGAGAATTTTAATAACAAATTGAATTGGCATTTTTCCTTTTAGATTTAGAGAACTGTTCAAAGCCAAATTGGGATTACTTGGAAAAAGCGAGGGTGATGATGATTTAATTGCATTTCTCTTACATGTGAGTTTATTATCCTTTTTATCTTTTTTTCCGGATTAACATTTGACTGAATATTCTTGGAATGACTGAGGTTGCTAAATGTAATTATTTTCATTAGCTCATGGAAAAGACAGAAGCTGACTTTACAATGACATTTCGGCAGCTCAGTGAGATCACTCAAAGCCAGTTACAGGAACTAGTCATTCCTCAGGTATTTATTCACGCCTTTTGGCTTTTTTCTTAACTCACTTTTCTTTAACAGGTTTGTTAAGGCATAATTTACATAGCCTAAAATTCCACTCATTTTAAGTGTACAATTCAATGATTTTTAAATAATGTGCAGATTTTTGCAGCTATGCCACAGTTCAATTTTAGACCAATTCCATCACTCTAAAAGATCCTTTGTGCCCATTTGCAGTGAATCCCTTTTTTCTGCTTCTGTCCTCAAGCAACTACTAATCTTTCTGTCTCTTAAGATTTCCCTTTCTAGACATTCTCTGTAAATGGAATCATATGATATGTAGACTTTAGTGTCTGGCTTCTTCACTTAGCATATTTTTGATGTTCATCCATGTCGTAACCTATATCAGTGGTTCTTTCCTCTTTATTACTTTTAAGATCTCTTAAGTAGATCTTAAAATATTATTTCCTGTTTATTACTTTATAATTCCCTTATATGGTTAGACCACGTTCTGTTTATCCAGTTACTAGTTGATGGACATTTAGATCATTTCCATTTTCTGGCTATTGTGAATAAATACTGCTGTGAACATTCATATACAAGTTTTTGTGTAAACATGTTTTCATTTCTCTTGGGTATATATGAGGAGTAGAGTGCTGGGTTGTTTAGTAAATGTATGTTTAATTTTTAAAGAAACTACTGAACTGTTACCAAAGTGGCTGTTCTTAATTTAGTTTTAAGAATATGTGTCATCTTTTTATTTCAATACTAATACATTGCATTTATGGAATAATATGGATATTAACCAGAAGTAATGCTCAAAATTCTCAAGCAAGGCTTCAACAGTACGTGAACCAAGAACTTCCAGATATTCAAGCTAGATTTAGAAAAGGCAGAGGAACCAGAGATCAGATTGCCAGCATCTGCTGGATCATCGAAAAAGCAAGAGAGTTCCAAAAAAACCTCTATTTCTGCTTTGTTGACTACGCCAAAGCCTTTGACTGTGTGGATCACAACAAACTGTGGAAAATTCTTCAAGAGATGGGAATACCAGACCACCTGACCTGCCTCCTGAGAAATCTGTATGCAGGTCAAGAAGCAACAGTTAGAACTGGACATGGAACAACAGACTGGTTCCAAATAGGAGAAGGAGTACGTCAAGGATGTATATTGTCACCCTGCTTATTTAACTTATATGCAGAGTACAGCATGAGAAACGCCGGGCTGAATGAAGCACAAGCTGGAATCAAGATTGCCAAGAGAAATATCAGTAACCTCAGATATGCAGATGACACCACCCTTATGGCAGAAAGTGAAGAAGAACTAAGGAGCCTCTTGATGAAAGTGAAAGAGGAGAGTGAAAAAGTTGGCTTAAAGCTCAACATTCAGAAAACGAAGATCATGGCATCTGGTTTCATCACTTCATGGCAAATAGATGGGGAAACAATGGAAACAGTGATAGACTTTATCTTTTTGGGCTCCAAAATCACTGCAGATGGTGACTGTAGCCATGAAATTAAAAGACGCTTGCCCCTTGGAAGAAAAGTTATGACCAACCTAGATAGCATATTCAAAAGCAGAGACTACTTTGCCAACAAAGTTCCGTCTAGTTAAGGCTATAGTTTTTCCAGTGGTCATGTATGGATGCGAGAGTTGGACTGTGAAGAAAGCTGAGTGCTGAAGAATTGATGCTTTAGAACTATGGTGTTGGAGAAGACTCTTGAGAGTTCCTTGGACTGCTAGGAGATGCAATAAGTCCATCCTAAAGGAGATCAGTCCTGGATGTTCATTGGAAGGACTGATGTTGAAGCTGAAACTCCAATACTTGGATGCGAAGAACCAACTCATTGGAAAAGACCCTGATGCTGGGAAAGATTGAAGGCAGGAGGAGAAGGGGATGACAGAGGATGAGATGGTTGGATGGCATCACCAGAATGATGGACATGAGTTCGAGTAAACTCCAGGAGTTGGTGATGGACAGGGTAGCCTGGCGTCTCGCTGTCCACGGGGTCGCAAAGAGTCGGACACAACTGAGCAACTGAACTGAACTGAACTAACCAGAAGATTCCTACTTATTATAGATTTTTATAAATATAGATCTATTTATAGGGTATGAATCTTTTATATTCATTGTTTTTATTATTTTCAGATNAATGTTATATAAAGAAAAGGAAAATACTGTTCCTTTTTATTGCTTCTGCTTGAAATAGAGAACCTTAAAAGAAATCTGGATGTTATAAATTATTAATATTGGAACATACAATTTAAGGAACATACAGTTAAAATAAGCAGTCTATTACTGTATTTTCTTCTAGGAATTCTGGGCACTGAAAATGATCTCAAAGCACAAACTCTTTCCTGCCTGGGTGTCCCAGTACCTTTCGAGACTAGAGAGGTAAAGTCACCTAATCTTACTTCTTGAAAGAGCATGTAATGTGCTACTTGAGCATCAGTAACCCATCAGATTCCTCACTTCCTTTCCGTTTTCCACCATTTCCTTCTAACTCTCCGGAAGTCTGCTCTGGATGAGGCATGTCTGCCGACATCTCACCCCGACAGAGAGCACCCTTCTGTTCACCTCAGCTCTGTTAACACCGCCCAAGGACCCACCCCCTCAAAGCCTTGAAGCTCTGGAGAGAGAGCGCCCCAGGCTTTCATCCAGTGTCTGTTAACTGTCCTCACATCCTATACAATTGTCAAAAGTTCCTCTGCTTCATACCCGTCACAATGAATCGGAAGCAACAAACAGCAAAGAGTATGAAGTTGTAGGTGGGACACGAAAAAGCTGGAGAGGGAGACCAGAGCATGCACAGAAGCAAAGAGCCTTTCACAGTTTAATGACAGCTGAGGGTTTTCATAAAGCTGAGCGTGAGTCACAAAGAACAAGTTATTTTCAGAAAACTGTGTTTAAGATAAAAATAGGTGCCAGGGAGTTTAAATTCTTTTTTTAAGACAAAATTATTTTTTTCAATTGGTAAAAATAAAACATTTGGGCTTATCTCAACTAAATGGGCTTCCCTGGTGGCTCACACAGCAAAAAATTTGTGGGCAATGTGGGAGACCTGGGTTCAGTCCTTGGGTTGGGAAGATCCCCTCTGGAGAAGGGAATGGCAACCCACTCCAGTATTCTTGCCTGGAGAATCCCATGCACAGAGGAGCCTGGCGGGCTGCAAGACCATGGGGTTGCAAAGAGTAGGACACAACTGAGTGACTAAGCACAGCACAGCACAAATAACTAAATAAGGCATTATTTTATGTATTGTTTAATCAAACAGTATTTCTGTCTTCCTTTCAGGTACTGATTCAGTGTAATTAAAACTTTTTCAATATTTGTTTTGTGAAATAATGTTCACCCTTTTGGAAAAAAGATATGATTTGGGGAGACAGTGATTAATTCTGTCCTTTGTTTTGTTCATTTTTTAGTAACATCAGTGACTCAGATTCTGCAAGAAGAAAAAGAATGACAGGTAAGTAATCCTTTTGATTTTTTTTCATCTTTAAAGATTTTTATATAAAAGTGATAGGTTTTGAAACCTGGAAGTAATTACTTGAGGGAACTGAATTTGTTGTTTTGCTTTTAACTATAGTAACTTTAGATGAGTATATTTTCATGGAGTTGAAGTGTCAAATAGAAGCCTTCTGGTTTCAGCAGGTGACTTTTAGTTTGAGTATGATACCCCTGCTTTCAATTCGTTTGCCGATTGATGTTTAAATAATACGGTCTTCAAAGATGGTGGAGAGACAAGGAAGATGATGTGGTTCATGGCAGAAAGAACATGAGTTTTAGAATCTGACAGATGAATCTCATCTTGCCACTTTTTTTGCTGCATAATATAAAGTTTCAAGGCTCTCAGCTATTTGTAAAGGGAGCATATTTTGTAGGAATGTTGCAATCGTGAGTAATAATATTTGTAAGTTATCTTGTTACAGTGCCTGGGCCTTAATACACATCCACTAAATGATGGAGCTAAAAAAAAAAAAATCACCTTTATATACTGCTTTCAGTTTACCGTGCAACATCATGCTTGGTAAAAGAAATAGAAGAAAAAAATGGAAGTTAGTTCTTTCTGCACTGTGGGGTCTAACAGATGAGATAAGTTAAGACAGAAGGACTCAAGTCCTGGAGTTCTCTTGCCTTACTGAGGACTGTTGAGAGCTAGTAAGTTGGTATCATCAGGGCAGCTGATCCATGTGGATGAAATAAGGGGATGCTAATATCCCACATTAAGTTAATGGATGAGATTGCTTCTTGACTCAGGACATCACTGTAGAAATAAAAGCAAGCAAAGTTTTTACAAGGAAGTGAATAACCTATTTGGGGCTCAGCATGGGTTCAGTTGCCAGCCACTTATGTACATTGATGCAGTCATACAAAATTTATAGGGCAGCTCAATATGGATACTCTCAGCAATTAAGAGAAAAAAAGAAACTGAAAGAAGAAAATATGATGCCTGACAAGGAGGCCTGGCGTGCTGCAGTTCACAGAGTTGAACACAACTGAGCAACTGAACGGACTGACTTTAAGATTTGGATTTGTTTGGTCATGACAGGATGGATGTAAAATTTAAGTGAATTCAAGGCTGCAGCTTTGAGTAAAAGAAATAATAAGTGCTGAACAGTGTACTCTTAATTTCTACAATGAGCAATGGTCAAGTTCCAGACCAGATTTTAAAAATGTATGGAATTAGGTAGCTCTTCAAAGAATTCTATAAGCAGATCTACAATTTTCTGATTTCAAATAGTTTGTATGTGTAGAATTTGATCCAAGATACTTCTGTTTGCAGCTGCAAGTCCTCGTATATTTTAGCAGTATTCCATTGCCAGGTTTCTATTAAGTGTAGACTTTAAATTGGGTTACTTTACTCCCTCTGCCTAAGCTGACTGCTTCCACAGTTTTCCTTGCATGCCAATTTCTTTTTCATCTAAGGACTGTATATATTTATTGTATGTATGTGTTCTTATTTTAAAAGAGTTCTCTATGAATTATTTTTTTAATGAATTCTTTAAAATTTGGAAAATGCAAATTTGTAGAAAGAATAAAAAGACTCCCATCACTCAAACACAACTGCTATTCACTCTTTGCTGCGTCTCCTTCTGGTCTGTCTTTTCCTGTGTGTATTGATTATGAGAAAATATTGTAGTAATCATATTATGGTATCATTTTAGAGCTCTTTTTAACTAAAAATAAACATTTTTCTTACTTCACCCTTTATAATGTAATATTGTTAGTGACTGCATAATATATCTTTGAAAGGGTGTGTATTGTTTCACTTCAGTTCAGTCGCTCAGTCATGTCCGACTCTTTGCTACCCCATGAACCACAGCATACCAGGCCTCCCTGTCCATCACCAACTCCCAGAGTCCACCCAAACCCATGTCCGTTGAGTCAGTGATGCCATCCAACCATCTCATCTTCAGTCGTCCCCTTCTCCTCCTGCCCTCAATCTTTCCCAGAATCAGGGTCTTTTCAAATGAGTCAGCTTTTCACATCAGGTGGCCAAAGTATTGGAGTTTCAGCTTCAACATCAGTCCTACCAATGAACACTGATCTCCTTTAGGATGGACTGGTTGGATCTCCTTACAGTCCAAGGGACTCTCAAGAGTCTTCTCCAACACCACAGTTCAAAAGCATCTATTCTTTGGTGCTCAGCTTTCTTTATAGTCCAATTCTCAATCCATACATGACCACTGGAAAAACCATAGCCTGGACTAGACGGACCTTTGTTGGCAAAGTAATGTCTCTGCTTTTTAATATGCTATCTAGGTTGGTCATAACTTTCTTTTCAAGGAGTAAGCGTCTTTTAATTTCATGGCTGCAATCACCATCTGCAGTGATTTTGGAGCCCAGAAAAATCAAGTCAGCCACTGTTTCCCCATCTATTTGCCATGAAGTGATGGGACCAAATGCCATGATTTTAGTTTTCTGAATGTTGAGCTTTTTAAGCCAAATTTTTCATTCACTTCTTCACTTTCTGCCATAAGGGTGGTGTCATCTGCATATCCGAGTTTATTGATATTTCTCCCAGCAATCTTGATTCCAGCTTGTGCTTCCTCCAGCCCAGCATTTCTCATGATGTACTCTGCATATAAGTTAAATAAGCAAGGTGACAATAGATAGCCTTGATGAACTTCTTTTCCTATTTGGAACCAGTCTGTTGTTCCATGTCCAGTTCTAACTGTTGCTTCCTGACCTGCATATAGGTTTCTCAAGAGGCAGGTCAGGTGGTCTGGTATTCCCATCTCTTTCAGAATTTTCCAGTTTATTGTGATCCACACAGTCAAAAGGCTTTGGCATAGTCAATAAAGCAGGAATAGATGTTTTTCTGGAACTCTCTTGCTTTTTTGATGATCCAGTGGATATTGGCAGTTTGTTGTTTCACTTAGTCCCCTATTAATAGGTATTTATGTTGCTTCTCGGAGAAGGCAATGGCAGCCCACTCCAGTACTCTTGCCTGGAAAATCCTATGGGTGGAGGATCCCGGAAGGCTGCAGTTCGTGGGGTGGCTGAGGGTCAGACACGACTAAAGTGACTTAGCAGCAGCAATAGCATGTTGCTTCTAGTTTTCCATAATATAAATAATGCTTTTGAATGTTTAATAGGATTACTTGGGTCACAGGGAAGTTCTGTTTTAGAAGTTGTATTTTAGATTATCTGTCATGTCTTGGCAGATCTTTAAAACCAAGTTGAAATGGAATTTGTATATTCTGTCCATTAAAGTAACTCAGAAGAATGCTGTTGAGAATCACAAAATGGTGACATCAGGAGTCCTCTCTGAATTCCTATTATGCCACTGGGGTAGACTTGCCTCCTCTCCACCCACTTGATAAATTATTTTGGAAAAGGTTCATCTCAAATAAAGACATAGTTTCTGCAATGTCCCAGTATTATAATACTTTTTAGTATGAAAAATGCGTGGTTACTGTAAAAAATATAAATTTACAGAGAGTTTTGCTTGCATGTAACCCATCCTGTTTGCCTTTGGCAGCATCAGCATTAAACAGTCTTAGAGTCAGACCTTAATTCTGTTTGAAGATGTTAAAAGCAACAAATTTTTTCCTCTCTTCACATGGGCTACAGGATGAATTTGCTACTTACTCTGCACTGTATAAAATGCTTAGTGAACTGAACATGGTGAAAGACCAAATCGATGAAACAGTGAAAAGATAAACCATAATATTGCTCATAATGCTAAACAAAGTTTTTTCTGTGCCACAAGGTCAGAATACTGTACATTGTGTGTAAACAGTCAGAATTGACTGAAGCTGATCATTGTTCTCATTTGAGCCTTCCAGCAAAGTTCTTAAAGGTTATATCATTTCAGTGGTAATTTCATATGGCCTGTGTCGACTTAGTAATCATTGTTCCACAATGCACCTCTCCCTCTTTGTTTAAGCTGTTAATCCTAGATATGTGCTGAAGAACTGGATGGCAGAATCCGCAGTGCAAAAAGCAGAAAGGAACGATTTTTCAGAGGTAAGGTCATTGACTTTCCTGGACTTACTTTTATTCATTTTTAAATGTATCATCTTTTAAACACAATTATTTTTGTTTCTTTGCAGACTTACTAAACCACATCATTGCTAGCACTAGCTTCCCATGATTCTCACTGCCTGGTCTCTTTCTTTTTTTTTTAAATCAGTGGAGCATTTTCTTGTATTTCAAAATTTATTCTTTAATGTGTTTAAAAATTTAAATATTCATTTGATATCACATACCTACATTATTTGAACTCCTGAGGGTCTGGTTCTGCTATTCACTGTTCACATTGGGGGTTTTGGATTTTAGTCTCAGAAATCTGGTGAAGCCTGATGTGAGCATCTCTCCAAAGGGAGTTAGGTTTTGTTTTCACCAGGCTTCCATGGCTCTAGCAACCTGGGTCCACTGAAATGAGTCTTGACATCCATGAAGATGAAGGCACCATCTACACTCTTCAGCTTGGATGACTGTCACATATATTAGCAAAATAAGCAAAGGAATACATACAATGTGTCACCACCCCAATTTCATGTAACACATGTAAAATCATATGTTTTAGGGATATATCCATATATAATAAAAGTAACAAAAATGAAGAGAGATGATAACATCACCTTTGGATGGTGATTGCTTAGCAACAAGGAGGAAGTTTGGGTTAGGGAAGGATACTCAGGGCTTCAGCCATACAGGAAGCATTTTATTTCTGAAGCTGAGTAGAGGGCACACAGGTGTTTGTTTTTATTATTCTGTATACCTTCTATGTCTCAAATATTTCCTAATTGTTTAAAAATGCATTACACACAATGTATTTTTTAGAAGAGGAGTGGTCCTGGCACTCGTGCTGTCCCTCTTCAGTCCTGCAGACATTATTGACGATCACGGCCCTCTTCTGTCCCGCATGGGTCACAGCCTCAGAATCTTCTTCATCACAGCGTACTGTGTAGTCACCACAACTCACCAGAGCGGGCATGACAGAGAAACTGTTCTTGCCATTTCTAATGTGGAGCTTGCATTAACTTTTCATTTCAGTAGTTCAATTAGCCTAACAAAATCCAGGTTTTCATCTTAGAAAATAAAATATTTTAAAGTATAACCTTCTTAGAGTATTAGGAAAAACAAACAGAAAGGAGTTGTCGGTATTATCTTTAGATAAATCAGTCTAAGCTGAGGAACTAAACAGTGTTTAATAAGGTGTTTTGTTGGCTTGCTTTGCCTTCCTTCCCTCTCTTTTGTTGACTCTCTCTCTTTTCTCTCTCTCCTCAAAATTACATTTAAGTAAAGATGCAGTGTCCACCGTGGGAGGGGAGGTGTCTTCCTAGGTTCAAGTAAACATTCAGCTTCCTAAGATTATTACAGGCTGCCCTTGGCCCCACTTGATTCAGAAAGACATAGGAAAGAAACACAGCTTACCAGCAGGCACCATCCGGCTCCTCCTTTGCAGTTCTTGCAGTGTCCACACAGGCAGGCAGGGACAGCGGTAAAGCGCAGGTGCAGGAGGACACGATCCACACTGGGAAGACGCAGGGGTGGCCCTGGCTGAAAAGCTGCATGTTGCACGCAAACCAGCGGCTCCTATAACAGCTCCACGGGCATAGTTTCCAATAGCCCCGCAAGAGACCTGCCTCATCCCACGAGTCCTCACACTAAAGGAAGCCCGGCGTTCTCTCCGGTGTTCACAGTTCTTCCGGGCCAAGTGTTGTCAGTCGTGAGCCATGTTTTATGGTGATACAGTGGACAAACCACTTAGCAGGTTATTAGGGAACAGACCCAGAAAATTAACCAAGGGTTAAATTCTCATTGCAGGAAAAAGATTTTGTCAAACCTTTAGGCCTATAACCCTTGACACATACCTCTTGTGTTTACCTTTCTGCATCAAACATTTCTTGAGAATCCACTCTCTGCAAGGTGCTATGGAAAGGTATAAAAATAAATATATTCAGGGAGCTTTTAAACTAGCAGGTGAGATTAGACAGGTTTAATATAGGTTATCCATACTTTTTAAATTGAGGTAGAGTTGGCATGTAATATTTTGTTAATTTCAGGTATAGAGCCTAATGATTTGATACTTGTGTATTTTGTGAAATGCTTACCACAGTAAGTCTTATTGACATCCGTCCTCATACAGAGCTACATTTTTTTTTTCTTGTGATGAGGACTTTTGAGAGCTATTCTTTTTTTTTTTTGAGATTCTCTTCACAACTTTCAAATACAGTACAGTATTATTAACTATAGTCACCACATTGTATATCCCCATGACTTAATTATTTTATAACTAAATGGAAATACACATTCCGATCCCAGAATTTATTGTTGAAAGAGGTGAGTTCTTTGATTCCTCAGTTTACATCACAGGGCAAAATTGCAAATGAGGAAGCAGCGTCAGTTGGAATCCATACCCTTGATCTGGAAATAATGTAAATCACTGACATCCTCTTATTTTTATAAATATTTTAGAAAATTATAATTCTCTTAATGCTGTGAAGGAATTAAGAAATGATCAGGATATATACGTATTCTTCGTGACACAGTACATATTCACTCTCCTGTTTTAGAAGGAACTTTCTGTGGAACAACAGAAATGTTAAGTAACAACCATAGTTGAAGTTGTAATGAAACAGAAAATGTTTAAGCAGCTTCATATACATTTAAAATCTACCTAGTTGTTTCGAAAATTTAGAAAATTCATAAGGGTCCTAGTAAGAGAATCTGTATTTATCTAGTTTAAATTGCTTCCCAGGTCCACCTCCTCCAGCAAGTTCTCCGCCATCCTTTCCAGAAGCATTCTGCAGCTGAGAGAGCAGGCTATTCCTCCCCAACTCCTTCCTGGGCCAGAGATCTCAGGGTTAGCTGCTCATCTTGACTTGGGGCAAATCAATTAAGGAATACTTCTGTCATCAAACCCAGGATAGATCAATCTATTTGATAAATTCTTAATGACCACCTACATCTTCTTGACAATACTGGACTCTATAATAATGGTAATGTATAGAAATATTTTTTTAACCAAATGAACTTGGCCTATTCTCTGGAACATCTTTGTGATCATTGTTGTTTTAATTAATAAATTTAATAAATAATAAACCACCTGAGTTATTCTCAATAACTAAAAAAACCTTATGACAATCTTTTAATGAATTTATAAGTTTTTTCTAAAACTAGCAACCTAACACCATGTACCTAGAAATTTGGGTTATATCAAATAATATAATTTAATCATACTCCTCAAGCTTTTTTTGTCTACTATGGTAATTTTCAGTCATTTACCAAAATAAAGAGAATAGTTTAATGAACCTGATTTACCATTCAACCAATTTATTATCAATGCATGAACAGTCTTGGTCTTGCTTCATTTATACCCTTACACACTTTCCATTTCTAGTTATTGTTTTCATTGAAGTAGAATTTACATATCCCCAAGTATTTTAAAGGAATTCTGACATAATTTCACTTAATCTATGAATATTTCTATATCTCCAAACATTAATGACTTGACACATATGTATAATACTTTATCACCTTAAGACACTTTTCTGTCTGTACATAAACTGAATAACAAATAATCAGTGATCAATCCCTAACAGGCGTTAAAGAAGGGATGTAACTTGTCACTGATCATGATATGTATCTGTTACTTATATAGTGATTTATGGGTTGAAAACCTAACAGCAAATTTGTATTCCATATAATTACTTACTAGTTAAAACACTATGGCAGCATATATGAACCATGTTGGGGGTCCAGTGTTATTTAACTAAATTGTGCTAATTGGAACTTGTGCAGGCCAAACTATGCAAAGCAAGGGCTGTCTGGACCATCTACTTCCTAGTGTTTTCATTTATATCCTGTAACAAAGGCAGGGATAGAGAGAAACAGTGCATTCAACCTTTTGGTCCACTAAAACTGCCTCAATATTTTGACCACAAAATCAGCTAATTCTCTTCTGTAGTTTTTTTTTTAAATACATATAATCTAATGCTAAAACTCAAGAACATTTTAAAGTTTGCATTTTTATATTTCTATATGTTTGAATTGATGGTTTGGGGGTCTCCACTGAAGCCTGTAATAAACACCTCTCTCCCTCTCCCTTTCTCAGTCCTGCTCTCTGAGCCCTTTCTTTCCATGGCCACTGGTCCCAGCATTTAGGGAAAATTGAGTGCACCTTATCAGGTTTAATGATTAAATATTTTGGTTTTAAAATCTGAATTTGCTTTTTGTCTTAAATGTCAATTTAGAGCTTACTTTTATCCAAATATTAAAGTATCAGGTTAATCATCTTAAGTAGAAAATAACACATTAATTATTATTCTCTACCCACTTTAAGAAGATTTTGAGGTGTTTTACATTTAAAAAGAAAATAGAACCATGGAAATAAAACTAAAAAAATCTAAAAGGATTCTCAGCCAATTAGAAAGAGGAGATAAGGGTAACAGGAACTTAGGATAAATTGGTTGTTAAAACAGCATTAAGTTTATCTGAGGGAAAACATTCCACGTTGAAGAATATGATTGCCTTTTCCTGTCTCTAAACTTTTATAGCAATTTACAGCATCATAACAACTTACAGCAAATCATAGTATAATAACAGAGAATCCAAAACCTATCTAAAAAGCTTCCCCTTCAACCAGTTACTATCTTATTCGGCCACTAGAAGACCAAAACCAAGTTAGGGTATGTCCAGGACTTCAACCAAACAATGAAATCTCAAAGAAACTAAATTCACTCTATGTCTCCTGATTTTTTCTTTCTCCTCTTTCAACTTTTCTGAAAATTCTGGAGGTTACTGAGACAGAGATGGAACATGTTTCAAAGATCAACAAGACTTCAGAAGGCCTAGGATTTGTAAAAGGTCAAGTATATATTATAAAATAGGATTGATATTGCACTAGATTTATACTGATATTTCTAGAAACACCATTTTCAGATAAAACATTTTAAACTTTTATTAATTTGATGGTTCAGAATATAATAAAATAACAAAAACTGGGAAGGGAAAACAAAAAATCTATCGAAATGGAAATACACAGAAAAGATAGGTACACTCACGCAGATAGTCTCAATTCTGTGTAGGTTAAGGATTACTAATGTACTTGAGCAACAAGGAAAAGTTTCCATTTGCATTTCTAGTCTGAATACTTCAATACTGCATCTAAAATGAAGTCATGGAATCAAAGTAGCAAAAATGCATTTCAGGTTAACAATGTTACGCCCATCACCCAAAGGTATTTCTAAGCTTCCCTTTAGGACACGTTGCCTCTCTTCTTCTGCAAAGCTTTCATGAGATCTGACATGAAATCTTGCTCCCCGCCTCCCCCGCCCGGTGGTCCTGGGTTTTCCTGCCTCTTAGGCGGAGGCGGCGGCCTTTTGACGGTCACCGGGGGCGTCCTCACGGATTCGGGGGCGAGGGCGGNGCTATTATTTTCAAATGTGTTTTATTCTCAATTAGCCTGAGGATGTATGTAGAACATTAACAGAAAAATACAAAAATGCATATTTTACAGTGGAGCCTTATCAGTATTCTTCTAATTTGGTTTGGGGCCCAGTTAACATTTAATAAAGGGCTTCTGACTATCACATTACTCTAAGTTATTCAGAAAAAATAATTTAAAATCCCAAGGGTTTAAAATGTAGGTGCCACTTTCAGAGAGGGCTAAAACCACTTGAATTACAAACAAAAATCACTTCAGTCAAAATAAGTGTAGCTAAACTAAAAATAGTTACCAATCCTCAGTATTAAAAAAGATTCTTACATTTTCCTGAAGCTGTGTTGGTAGTAGTTGGTTTTAATTTTCCTTTCTAGCCTATGTAATTTTAAGATAATATATATATATATATATATATATGGAGCAATTATCTAAATGAAATTATAGTGACTTGAATTGTTGGAACTGTATTTTTTCTTTTTTTAAAGAAGCAGTTACTTGAACACAGTTTAGAATATGGGCTTACAAGAGACAGTCTGATAGAAGTGGGTCAGGTACCCCCAGTCTTACCTTGGTTGTTTCCAGGTGTCTCCAGTCTTCTCTGAGAGCAGTATTCATAGACTGTGTTGCCTGGGGGAGCTGACCATTGGCTTGGGTGGTGCCTGTTTTAACTCCTAAGAGGCAGAGAAAGAGAAGAGTAGATAAGGGGGGAGGGAAAGTTAGAAGTATGGAATCAACAGATACAAACTATTGTACATAAAATAGGTGAGCAACAAGGAGTCACTGTATAACATAGGGAACTATATTCAGTGTCTCGCATTATAATAACCCATAATGGAAAATAACCTGAATAGAAAACTGAATCCCTTTGCTGTACACCTGAAACTATACTTCACTAAAAATAAGAATGGTCAGTGAGGTATTGTCAACATTCTTGAGAGTTAATCTGAAAAGATAAAGCAGTTTGTCTCCAAAGTGAAAGGATTTACAGGTACACAGGGTTTACAAAAAAGATCTGAGCTTCTATAACAATACTTCATAAGGTTCAGCAAAACATGCAGGCAAGTGAATGCTTTATACAAGCCACAGGGTCTGGATTAACTGGGGTTCCAAACAATAGTATGTTCTGCTTTTAAAATCCTTTTGGTAACTGAGGAATAAATCTCAAAAACCTCCCTTCTAAAAGAGTTCTTCCTGTGGGTGATTTTTTCTGAAATGGATGTATCTTGGTTTGCACCATGCTGTGTACAGAAACAACTTTTGAACGTTATCCTCAACAAAAAAAAATACTTTGGGCACAAAAACAGTAGACAGAGGGGACTGAGCAAAATGTACAAACCTTGAATATACCCTAGAATTAGATTTATTTTCCCCAGAAAGTTCTGATATGTGCTTCCTTTCCTGTCTTTATTTGCGCTTTTGCACAAGTGTGCCCAGCTGAGGTTTCACAGTTCTGAGAGTCAGTCAGAGAGAAGCAGCTGTGTTGATCTCCAGCTCCTAAGAGGGCATCCTGGGTGGGCTGGGGGAAGGGGGGGTGGAGGCGGGGGGCGGTGCTCGGGTTGCAGGTGGCTGCTCCTCCCACAGCTGAACTGCCTCCCAGCCCCGGACATGAGGTCTCCCATTTCAGTGCATCTGAGCTTGCCTTAGCTCTGCTCAGGACCAGCTCTTCTGTCAAACATTTACGAAACGACTGTGCTTGCTTCTTCAGATAATTTTCCCAATATTTTGAAAAGCCCATAAATCTACAGAACAACTCAAAGAAGGTCATTAAGCACTCCAGGAAAAGGGGGAAGAAGGGAAAGTTTGATAAGGACTCGGACACTTCTGCTGTCTCCAAGTATCTGCACAAATTCTTAAATACAGCATGAAAAGCTGCACAGGAGAGAAACCGGACAGCACCTTAGCTAAGCAGCCAGAGTGAGTGTTCCCGGCGGGGCCACAGACTCCACAGGCTTCCAAAGGCGGCCCCCCCCGAAAAGGACCCAGCAGCTCAGGCCTGCCCCAAACGCGTCACTTGATTATTAGGGAACGTCAGACACACCCGACTGAGGGACATTCTGTAAAATCAATGGCCCTCATTCTTTAAGAAATGTTCATGTCCTGACAGACAAAGAAAGGCGGAGGAAATGTGCCAAACGAAAGAGGAACACAGAAATATGAGGCTGAGATGCAGTTCTGGAGGGAACCCATGCTAGGAAAGAGCACTGTTGTAACGGCATCACTGAGACATCTGGCAAAACTGAAATACAGGCTGTGGTTTATCTAAAAATACTCTTATCAACATGAAAAGTTAAATTTCCAAAATTTGATAACTGCACTGTTGTTGTAAGAAAATGGCCTCATTTTACTTTTTACTTTTTAGGAAATACAAAGGGAAGATTTAATGGGCAAAGGGACAGAATAGTCAATCTACTTACTCTCAAGAGGTTCCAAAAAAAATAATAAGCATGAACAGTCCCAGTATAACATCCCAGCACATTTGTTCTCTGTAGGGCTTATTTCTGATAAAACTCTACAGCAGAACCAACATGGGTTAATTTACTGTCTACTAACGGATTTTCCATTATGGGAAAGATCCTCTTTTTTGATCAATGGACATCTCATCTGACTGCTGTGATAGTGTTCTACAAAAATTGGACTTAAGCAATTCATTTAGGAAAATGGATTGAACATGTATCAAACATTTAATATTAAGAGTGTTTATATTACTTCACTTTCAGAGAAACCCTACAAGGTATTAATTTATTGTCATCCCAACCATGTTCAAATTCTAGTCTATTGTCTGCCAAACATTCTGCTTCCTTCTGGGAAAACTTACTAAGCTGGCTTTAAACTCAACATTCAAAAGCTAAGATCATGGCACCCAGTCCTATCACTTCATGGCAAATAGATGGGAAAACAATAGAAACAGTGACAGACTTTATTTTCTTGGGCTCCAAAATCACTGCAGATGGTGACTGCAGCCATGAAATTAAAAGACGCTTGCTCCTTGGAGGAAAAGCTATGACCAACCTAGACAGCAAATTAAAAAGCAGAGACATTACTTTGCCGACAAAGGTCCGTCTAGTCCAGGCTATGGTTTTTCCAGTGGTCATGTGTGGATGTGAGAGTTGGACTAAAAAGAAAGCTGAGCACCTAAGAATTGATGCTTTTGAACTGTGGTGTTGGAAAAGACCTGAGAGTTCCCTGGATTGCAAGGAGATCCAACCAATCCATCCTAAAGGAGATCAGTCCTGAATATTCATTGGAAGGACTGATGCTGAAGGTGAAGCTCCAATACTTTGGCCACCTGATGCAAAGAACCCACTCACTGGAAAAGACCCTGATGCTGGGAAAGGTTGAAGGCAGGAGGAAAAGGGGACGACAGAGGATGAGATGGTTGGATGGTATCACTGACTCAATGGACATGAGTCTGAGCAAGCTCCGGGAGTTGGTGATGGACAGGAAGCCTGGCGTGCTGCAGCCCATGGGGTCACAAAGAGTCGGACATGACTGAGTGACTGAACTGAACTGACCATACAGAAACAGTCCCTGGCAGCATGATTTCCTTCAGTTTCTAGAGGAGGTAACAGATAGTAAACTAACAGTTTCACAGATTATTAATTATGACTGGCCTACAAAGGACAATTTATTTGAGATCTGAAAATGGGCAGAAATTAGCCCATTTAGGAAGAAATTAGAAAGAAAGAGCACCACAGGGACTTCCAGTGGCTAAGACTCTGTGCGCCCAATGCTGAGGACGCAGGTTCGATTCCTGGTCAGAGAACTAGATCCCACATGCTGAAGCTAAGAGTTCACATGTGTGCCCAGGTCACTTCAGTCCTGTCTGACTCTTTGCAACCCCATGGACTATAGCATGCCAGGCTCCTCTTTCCATGGGATTCTCCAGGCAAGAATACTGGTGTTTAGATTGTGATACCCTCCCCCAGGGGATCTTCCCAACCCAGGAATTGAACCCACATCTCTTATGTCTCCTGCATTGGCAGGCCGGTTCTTTACTACTAGTGCCACCTGGGAAGAGTTCACATGCAGCCACTGAAAGATCTCACTTAGGAGACCCTGGTTTGATTCCTGGGTTGGGAAGATCTGCTGGAGAAGGGATAGGCTACCCACTCTCGTATTCTTGGGCTTCCCCTGTGGCTCAGCTGGTGAAGAATCTGCCTGCAATGCAGGAGACCTGGGTTGGATCCCTGGGTTGGGAAGATCTCCTGGAGAAGGGAACAGCTACCCACTGCAGTATTCTGGCCTGGAGAGTACGTATGGGAAGGTTCCACAGGATACAACTAAAGACCTGGTACAGCCAAATAAATAATAAATAATAAACATGGAAAAAAGAGATCTAGTTAAAGAAAGAAAAGAGCCTCAGAAACAAGGAAGAACATCTGTGAAGTCCCTAAGAAAGGAGGGTGCTTGGGGCTTTGAAAAATTGGGGAAAAAAAACAATAGATGGGTTTTGTGATAGGAACAGGAAGACAGGTGGGGAGAGAGGCAGAATGTGCGAGGCTCATGTCATGCAGGTTCTGGTGGCCTTGCTGGGGACTGGGGACTTACCTGAGAGCAGCAGAAAGCATCGGGAGGACTGGAGCACCAGCCTGTGGGGCCACGTGAAGATGGTGGCGGGCTGGATTTGATGGCAATGGAGACAGACAGGCAAGGACAGATTTGACCAATACTCAGAAAGTAGAATCAACAAGATTGAGGAGTGATTGGATTTGAAGGTGAACGAGCCTTTCTTAGTTAAAAGCTATGGTTTTTCCAGTAGTCATGTACGGATGTGAGAGCTGGACTATAAAGAAAGCTGAGTGCCAAAGAATTGATGCTTTCCAATTGGGGTGCTGGAGAAGACTCTTGAGTGTCCTTTGGACTGCAAGGAGATCAGTCACTCCTTTAGGAAATTAACCCTGAATATTCATTGGAAGGACTAATGCTGAAGGTGAAGCTCCAATACTTGGCCACCTGATGGGAAGAGCAGACTCACTGGGAAAGACCCTGATGCTGGGAAAGATGAAGGCAGGAGAAGGGGACGGCAGAGGATGAGACGGTTATATAGCATCACCGATTTAATAGACATTAATTTGAGCGAACTGTGGGAGACAGTGAAGGACAGAGAAGCGTGGCATGCTGTAGTCCACGGGGTGGCAAAGAGTCGGACACGACCTGACAACAATGAGCTTTTCTTGCATGTTTCCTGCATGAGTAATTGGGCCGATGATGATGTTATTTGTGGAAACAGAACAATCATGGGGGAGCAAGTCGGGAGAGGAAGAGGATGGGCTCAGTTTTACAGATGCTGAGTTTGGGGTCTGGGGTGCATTCAGATGAAGCCACTGAGCAGACAGTGGGATACATGGGTTTGAAGGTCAACAGAGAAGCCTGGATTGGATTTATGCAGTTATAGGTGGTCAGCATGTAGACAGTGCTGGGGGTGGATCAGATCACTTAGGGAGATAGTATGAGAGTAGGGTTAGGATTGACTTGGCCTTGGGTGATTTAAGTTGGGGTAGAAGAAGAATAAACCTGCTCTAATAAAGAGCGGGTTGAAAAAGGGTAGCTAAAGAAGTTAAGGTCAAGTGTGGGACTTGGAGTGTAATACCCCAGAAAAGGGCTTGGCTCCAGGAGGAGTGGTCAGTTGTGTTGGGGTTGCTGAAAGGTCAACTAGAAAGAAGGGTTTATGGGACTTCCTTGGTGGTCCAGTAGCTAAGACTCTGCACTGCAAATGCAGGGGCCTGGGGTTTGATCCCTGGTGGGGGAACTGAGATCCCCATGCTGCGGGGTATAGCTGGAAAGGTAAAAAAAAAAAGAGGCGGTTATAGTAGTTTGATTTAGCGAGAGCATTTTCCATGACGTACCAGAGGCAGGACCCTGACTGAAATGGTTATGAAGAGTGAACAGTCGTTGCTGTTTACACACTAATTCCTGTCTGACTCTTTTGCGACCTCATGGACTGTAGCCTGCCAGCCTCTTCTGTCCAGAGGATTACCCTGGCAAGAATACTGGAGTGGACTGCCATTTCCTTCTCCACGGGATCTTCCCAGTCCAGTGACTGAACCCAGATCTCCTGCACTGGGAGGCAGATTCTTTACCCGAGCCACTGGGAAGCCCTGGGGAGTGAACAGGAAGTAGAATAGCAGAGACAGCAAATACAGGCCACCCTTTAGCAGAGCCTGCTTGTCCGATGGAACAGGAGGGGGATTTGGAGTCATAGGAGGGCTTTAAATTTGTTTCTTTGAAGAAGGGATTGGTGTTGATGAGAAGGACACAGTAGCACAGGAGAGAAAGTGGAAGAGAATGGCATCATAATGCATCTTTGTCCTGGGATTCTGGCATAGAACTGCGTGTCTTCCAGTTGAGCACAAGCTCTGAGCTTGGAACAGGTGTCAGAATCTCCCCCCTGCATGGTACCTGTGGAAGGCGGGGCTGGCGGCACTGCGTTGACTGTGCCCAGGTTTGTCCACCGAGAGGCAAGCCCTGCCCTGGCCGTGGCCCGCTGATAGTTATCATAGAGCGTCTTCCCATACTGGAGAGAGAACACAAAAGAAGCAACAGAGCAATCCATTTATCCCAAACTCTGCACTCCACTGCAACCTACAAATTCAAGGACAAGAGGACCTCATGACTATTCCTTTTACTCCTTTCCTGAGATACTTTTAGTAGAAGTATTTCCATTAAAAAGAAAAATCCACAAACTATGTTTTCATATGTGAAATAATATTCCAGATTAGCAAAATCAGGTAATAGTTATACCTCCCCACGAGCAGGGAGCTTTAGCTATGCAATGTGATGACACATGTTTCTGTGTAATTTTGCCATAGCTTGTACCTCATGTTTCTTAATTGCGCGTAACACTTGCAAAGCTCTCCAGAAATCAACATCTGCAATGGCTCGTGTGAAAATAAACCCCTGCTTCTCAGGTCATGGGAGAGGTCCATGTGTCAGCCACTCCCACTTAACTCAATAAAAAACCAATGGGCAAATAAATGAGGGGATAATGGTGGCATTGATCCATTAATGGCATTGACTTAGCGAGAATGGATCAGGTGTTGGGACTTTCCTCATGGTCCAGCGGTTAAGATACTGAGCTCCCAATTCCTGGGGCCTGGGTATAATCCCCAGTCAGGGAACTAGATCCTACAGGCCACAACTAAGATCTTGTGCAGCCAAAACAAAAAAAGAAAAGAAAGAATGAATCAGCTGTTTCCGAGTAACACAAAGATTGGACCCACGTCAGTTTGCCAGGCTAGCTGGCAAATTCAAGGTTGGGTGAGTCCACCCATTCTCTTACCTTGGCAATCCTGATTCCCGTGACCCACTGGCTTAGTGCTCTAGCATCATCACAGCACAGATACTTGATATACTGGGACTCCTTCTGAATCTGGGGATGCTGGAAAAAAGTCATTCCAAAGACCATTTGTAAACTCTTCACAAATTAGCACCTTTCAAAAAATGTTTAGAAAATTCTCACAGTGTCCAAAATTTCCTGAGATGGTGGCCAAAATCACTGGTAGCAATTTTAGAATTAGGAACGGGGGTACTTTTTTATAGAGGCCAAATTTGGAAAGAATTGACATGATTTATCACAAGCACTTTTTACTAGATTATCAACAGCCATGTCCATTCCTGCTTTTTGAACATCTGGAAACCTTCACATCTTTCATGTTTCTAGCCCTACAAGAAATCCAAATCACTTCTCCATTTATCAGATAAGGGAGCTTATGTGCTGTAATTCTCATGTCAAGGAATTCATGCTTTTGTGACTCTCATGCAGGCCTAGGGTTATTTCTGCTACGAGGAATTCAGGGTTTTCCCCTGTCTTCTGCCATCTCTTCCCCACATGGATGTCCCAGAGAAGGAGTATCTCTGTCTAATTTTAAGTGGCAGTGAGCTGGCTGCTGCACTAGTGGGTCACCCAGGCCTTCCAAGAGCTCTCAGTCAAGGAGTACAGTGATGGGCAGGTGCAAAGGGGATGGAGTGTTCAAGGTCCAAGGTCATACAGAACATTCTTGTCTTCCAGCACCAGAAACATGGCTCCCTAACTTCCAACCAAACTTTCCAACTGAACCAGAACAAAACTTTCTGGTCTGGCCCTTGTGTAAGAGGGGCAAAACATGGGTGTCTCCAGCAATCTGGTGTTTATAATTGTTCTTAGAAAACAGCTATTTTTTTTTTCCCCTGGAGGAATTTAAAAAGTTGATTTTTGTTACCTTGGTCTTGGTATATTAAAATTTGTGTGTGTGTGTGTGTGTGTGTGTGCATGTCATGTGATGGGAAAGCTGGGTTCCCAGGGGCAGACTGTAAATCATATTGTGCTTGGAGTGAAAGGCAGGCAGGAAGCAACTGTCTGGGTACAGGGATCCACTTAAACAGCACAATCAACAATTTAAGTGTGTTCATCCAGAGTAAAATGTGGTTCTTCCTTTAAACACAGTGGCTACTGAGCACAAAACACAGGCAACAGCTCCTCCTGTGATGAAGAGGTTGATGTACAGACTTTGGTTTATTCTCCCCAACATTAGTGGGGTGCATCTCACCAACTTCCTCATATCATAAGTGTACCAGGATTGGATAAAGGAGAATTAAACATCAGGTGATCTTGAAGATGACCTCAAAGATCACTTGTGAGCCTCAAATTTTATGATTCTAAGAGGAGCTGCCCGGTGGGCTCCAGGCTCCTTTCTGGCTCCCCCATCAAGGCAGAAACCCGGCAGGCTCCCGGGACGCCACTCAGCAAGTCCCTGTCCTTAGTCTTCTGTCTTGTCTTGGGACCTTGCCAAGGCGTTTACTCCCTTGAGCTCTTAGCCTGAAAATATCTGCAAAGAAGTTTAAGGAAAAATACCAGCTCCATGCCACTGGCCAGCCTCTTCTGCCATTGGCTTGGTTGCTCCTGACCACAGAAAGGGAGACGCTCCCGCAGACATGCCATGCAGCACACAAGGTCAGGGCAACTGCAGACCCTTGTCCAAACAGATCTTACAGATCCTCGAAAGAGTGGGAGACCAGAGAGGGTAAGCTACGTATCCAAAGTCACATTGAGCGGCAGAACCCTAATGAGAACCGAGGGCTCGTGCGTCCAGTAGATACCTCTGGGTGGTTAGGCAGAGATGAGGAAGAACGGTTCATACTGTACTTAGGAAGTGGTGGCTGGGCTGTTGCTGAGGGAGATGTATGTAAACAAATGCACGATCACTCAATGACATGGTAAAGTCTGCTGCAAAATTTGGAAAATGGAGAAAGGTTCTTTGGAAAAGGTGACAGCTGTGCAAGGAAGAGGCAGATAATAACCTGGAAGCTTGGTGGACGTGCAAACTCCTAGGCCAGCTCCCAGACCCACAGAATCAGCAGCTCTGGGGGCCCAACCACCTGTCTTAACAGCTCTCCTGGTGAGTCCCATGCACTCTCGAGTTTGAGAAATGCTGGCCAACAGACATGTTTAACTGGTACTAGAGAGCAGTAAGAATGACTCCAATTCTTGCTCGCTGGTTATGTCTGTCGACATTGCACTAATGGTCTTGCGGGCAGAGATGGTTTAATCTGCACGGGAAGTGTTATTTCCACTTAGCAGAGGGCAGTGAAGCTTAGAGAGTTTTGACACTGTGCCAGGAGACAGAGCCAGGACTCAAACTCCCATCTTCCTGGCAGCACCCTCCATGGATGGTCGTAATCCATGGGTTCATCCTGAGTAAGAAGCTCCCGGGTTGAACTTCTCAGCCTGTGCACGTCTGTGGACTCACATGATCTCTTAACATGCTACTCTAATCCTGAACCCTTTCTGCAATGTATGTGCATACTCTGAATTCTGTCAACCTGCTCACCCTCATGAAATATTTGCATATCAAGAGTTTCTTCCGCCCTCCAGAGTGGACAGAAAGGGCAATAAGTGACCAGAATGTTTGTAAGAAAATTAAGTTCTCCAAAGGATGACTGACCCTTTTACTCAGCAAATGAGTAAAAATTCCCAGCATTTTGAGAAGGAAATGAGAAGTGTGCCTAAGTGCAAAACAAGCACGGCGACTGCCCATTAAGGAACCTGGCTTAGGAACAGAATCTGTCATCATCATTTGAGAAAAGGGAAATGCATGTTCCTGGTGGGTTGTTTGTTTATTCTGATGCTTGTTTGTTCTCGTATCGTCAAGCCTGCATTTTTCTCCACCTCAGAGCCCTTGGCCCTGTTCATGGGAGGCCCTCCGCTGGGTCTCAGCATCGCCATTCTCGGTGCAGCCCAGGGTGACCCGCATCCCAGGCCAGATAGTTCAACACATGATCCTGGGACCTAGTCCCATGGCAACCCACTCCAGTACTCTTGCCTGGAAAATCCCATGGATGGAGGAGCCTGGTAGGCTATAGTCCATGGGGTCACGAAGAGTTGGACACTTACTGAGCGACTTCACTTTCACTTTTCACTTTCATGCACTGGAGAAGGAAATGGCAACCCCCTCCAGTGTTCTTGCCTGGACAATCCCAGGGATGGCGGAGCCTGGTGGGCTGCCATCTCTGGGGTCGCACCGAGTCGGACACGACTGAAGCGACTTAGCAGCAGTAGCAGCAACTAGTAACCACATTCCCACCCTGCTCATTGGGTCTAAATTCTCAGCCTGGAGCCCTCTAGGTCTGAGATCTCTGCTTTCTCTTGCTGAAAATCTCTGCTCCAGCCTCTAGCCATGGGTTTATGGGCCCTTCCTGAAAGATGATACTGTGAAAGTCCTGTACTCAATATGCCAACAAATTTGGAAAACTCAGCAGTGGCCACAGGACTGGAAAAGGTGTTTTCATTACAATCCCAAAGAAAGGCAATGCCAAAGAATGCTGAAACTACCACACAATTGTACTCATCTCACTCGCTAGTAAGGTAATACTCAAAATTCTCCAAGCTGGGCTTCAGCAATACGTGAACCGTGGACTTCCAGATGTTCAAGCTGGTTTTAGAAAAGGCAGAGGAACCAGAGATCAAATTGCCAACATCCGCTGGATCATGGAAAAAGCAAGAGAGTTCCAGAAAAATATCTATTTCTGCTTTATTGACTATGCCAAAGCCTTTGACTGTGTGGATCACAATCAACTGTGGAAAATTCTTCAAGAGCTGGGAATACCAGACCACCTGACCCGCCTCTTGAGAAACCTATATGCAGGTCAGGAAGCAACAGTTAGAACTGGACATGGAACAACAGACTGGTTCCAAATAGGAAAAGGAGTNAAAGCTGAGCGCTGAAGAATTGATGCTTTTGAACTGTGGTGTTGGAGAAGACTCTTGAGAGTCCCTTGGACTGCAAGGAGATCCAACCAGTCCATTCTAAAGGAGATCAGCCCTGGGATTTCTTTGGAAGGAATGATGCTGAAGCTGAAACTCCAGTACTTTGGCCACCTCATGGGAAGAGTTGACTCATTGGAAAAGACTGATGCTGGGAGGGATTGGAGGCAAGAGAAGAAGGGGACGACAGAGGATGAGATGGCTGGATGGCATCACCGACTCGATGAACGTGAGTCTGAGTGAACTCCAGGAGATGGTGATGGACAGGGAGGACCAGTGTGCTGTGATTCATGGGGTCACAAAGAGTCGGACACGACTGAACTACTGAACTGAACTGAACTGAACCCTCTTCTGACAACTTTCATTATATTTGTTTGCTCTGAAGCATATTTCATCACCAGCAGAGAAGCCCTGACTGCTGATGCTTAGAGCCAGAAGACATTCTTACACCATGCAGGCATCAGGATGCCCATGTGCAAAGGAGGGCCTCTGTGTTCCTAAGTTCTCAGAGTCTCAGGATTGCAAACGAGAGCCCCGAGGGCAGACAGCAGCACAGTGAAAACACAGTTCGAGAGCGGCTGGGGCTGGGGTTAAGGGAGGCAGAGAAGAGATTTTGTGTGCCAGCAAACAGTGTCTGAGAGAATAGCCTCCCCACACCACCCTCCCTACCTTGGCTTCTCATCCTGGCTCAGCTAGTTCCTGGCTGAGAGTCTCTGCGCCCGGATTCCACATCTACAAACTATGGAGAGAGGCTTGCCTGGTGGCTCAGTGGTAAAGAATCCACCTGCCGTTGCAGGAGACACAGGTTTGATCCTTGGTCTGGGAAGATCCCACATGGCATGGAGCAACTAAGCCTGTGAACCAGAACTACTGAGCCTGTGCTCTAGAACCTGGGAGCCGCGACAAGAGAAGTCAACCACACGAGAAGCCCGTGCGCCGCAACTAGAGTAGCCTTCGCTCTCCGCAACTAGAGAAAGTCCGTGCGCAGCAATGAGGACCCAGCACAGCCAAAAATAAATAAGGAAATCAAACTAGGGAGAACTGTGGCTCTTACCACAGAAGGCTGATAAAGGGTTAAATGAACTAATCTATTAATTAACATATGAAAAGTGCTTACGTCACTGCACTGCAGATGCAATGTATAATGTGTTTGCCACTGTTCTCATGGCCCTTTCTATGCCAGTATTTTATTACTGTAAGTGGAGTATAACCTTTAAAAATGGTGAATCACTATATTTTACACCTGTAATTTATATAACATTGCACAGCAATGTTTATAATTTAATAAAAAATAACAGTATATTTGCAGGAAAAAAAGAAGTTCTGCACAGAGCCTTGCACCCGAGCCGAATGGAATGGGACGACCTGGGTTTTTCTGGTGTGAACTTGTGAAGGGGAATTTGTGGTGTCGGAGGCAATGGCATGGTCAGAAGAGCTCCATAAATTCCTTGAGTCCATTTCTAGGAGTCAGTTGTTACATTTGGCAGAGAAAAGTTAACTTCTGCCCAACCTTCCAAAATATGGTGATAATGTCAGCCTTACCAGACACCTGATAATATATACTGTCTTTTGATAATGTGCACTTTAAAACGTTTCAAGATCCACTAATACTATTTTTAGAAAAAGATTTTTTTTTCTATTTTTCTGTATTTTTCTAGGAAGTCTTGTCAACTTCCTAATTTCTCAAAATATCTTACAATGGAATAAGGCCCTGAGAAAGAACTGAACAATCAATCATTTTGTCAATAAAATTATAAATAAAATCTGTGCAAAATGTAGAGCTTTTATTCTCATAAAGTGATGAAGAAATCCAGACAGGCTAACTTGAAAGTTTTAGAGTCAGTAACAGACTTGGAGGAAATGATCTGAATTGGGTAGAAATGTTTTCTCCTCTCCTACTTTGGTTTATAATAAAAAGCTTATTATGTTATACTTGTAGTTAGCTACATAACACTGAACATTTCTTGAAAGGAAATAACTGATTCAAACTGCTTACAGATCTAAGGTAAGGACTTAAAAACCTACCTTTAAAACAAAGCAGTAGTCAGTGGGTGCTTTGTATTTCATTTTACACTGAATCCCATAGTAGATGTTGACATTTTCAAACTGTATAAAACAGGCCAGATCTCGAGATGTCTGAAAGAGAAGGAAAAAATAACCTCAACCTAGCTGACAGGTAATATTTTCCCAAGGTTGTTCACGGCACAATGAAGGGTTACATTTTAGTAGGAAAATACAGAATTTCAGGTGTTACTTAAGCATTTACCATGTAGTCTTCTAAAAGCCAGGCCTATATTTTAAGATGTGAAAGAGCACATCTAAGGCAGAGCAGCGTGCCATAGGTGGAGCAAAAGATTACACTGGTGTCCTAGCTCCTAGAGACGACTAGACGTGGACCCCTAGAGACAACTGGTTGACCCCCAGACTTCATTACTGTGTTGACGTGGTCCAGACATGGTAACTGAACACCTTGTCAGACGTTTTATTTTGGCTTTTGCCATTCTAAGTCACTGATGGATTTCATGACTGAGCATTGAGGAAAAAAGTCCCTTGTGGATGAACAATGAGTGGTATTTGATGCTCAGAAAATCAGCACACACTTCATGAATCTCTTCTTTAGGAGAAAAGATTCCTTTCATGCCATCTCTTTAGGGCCGGCAGTGTTACTATGGAAACAGAATCCCCTCCGTAAGTATAACACACGTTGTGAAGACGTCTAATCTACATATTTGGTGACACATCAACTACAAATTTGTTCTATTACTTTCCCTCCCTCACATTCTGTTTTTTAATNAAGAAAAATGAAAATCTTCCTTCACTCTTCTTTTCTCATTTCATTTCTCCAGAGAAGAGATTCTTCCAAATGTTTTGGTGGATATATTTATATGCCTATGTATGTGTAGACATATTCACATATAAAATTTTAAAAATATAAATGGGATTTTACTCTTAATATTTTTTCATGAATTTATTCTCTTTCTTAAAATTATATCTTGGGGTCTATGTCAGGATGTATGAAAGGCTATATCACACTGTACAGCTGCATAACATTACACTGTACAGATGTAACTATTTATTTAACCATCCTACTATAGATGACTAGAGGTTATTTGAATATCTTGCTATTACAAAAAATACTTAAAAATACTCTGTGGGGTAGATTGCTAAACATGGAGCCAGTCTTTGAAGGGGTATTTCCTTTTACATTTGCCTAGATCTTGCTAAACTGTCCCCCAATTTGGCTATACCCAGATGTATGATTCCAGATAAAAGAAGTCTTACTCTTATGCCTACAGAACAATAGAGTAAAAAGGGAGGGGGAAAAGCCCTCTGAAATCAGTAGGTAAAAAAATGAATTAATCTTTAGAGAAATGCTTTGGTCATAATTTCTGAGACCTGATTTTTAAAGTAGATAGATTTCTTTACCTTTAAAAGAAAGCAACTGAAAGATTCAGGATTTCTGAAACTCTATCCTAAAAGCATATTTATTTGAATAAACACTGTCATCACATGAATCTCACAGCAAAAGGCAGAGTACTGAAATTTCCACCTGAGGATTTCTTTAGTTTTTCCCTGGTAGCTCAGCTGGTAAAGAATCCACCTTCAATGCAGGAGACCCCAGTTCGATTCCTGGGTTGGGAAGATCCACTGGAGAAGGGATAGGCTACCTACTCCAGTATTCTTGGGCTTCCCTTGTGGCTCAGCTGGAAAAGAATCCACCTGCAATGCAGGAGACCTGGGTTTGATCCCTGGGTTGGAAAGATCCCCTGGAGAAGGGAAAGGCTACCCACTCCAGTATTGGGAAAGGGTACCCACTCCAATATTCTGGCCTAGAGAATTCCATGGATTGTATAGTCCATAGGGTTGCAAAGAGTTGGGCACGACTGAGTGACTTTCACTTTCATGAAATAAAAGTGAAAGCATATTTTTTTTTTCTTTCTGACCTTAGTCTTTCCTTTGGGGACATAATAAATTCCAGAAGCTCGTAAAAGAAAATAGCGCCTTTTCCAGGATTTCTTCCCATCTTCTTTCAAATAAAGAGCTCCCTCGAGTTCTGGCACAATGACGGATGTTCCGCAGAAACTCTCCTGAAATTGAGATTCCAATGATATAAAACCCATCAGAGATAAAACATATATTTTGTTCACATTGAAATAAACTGTGGCAAGCTAAAAATCATTTTGTCTACAGCTCTAATTGGATGTATATATCGACACTGCATACTATTTGCCAAAAGACAGGAGGAACACAGTGATGGAATCTCAGCTCCAGAGTTCGATTTCTAGGCTTCTTGACCACTTAGCTCTGTGATTCTGAGCAAGTGATTCAACCTCAGTGCCTTTACTTGCAAAATAAGAGTGCTGATAGCCCCAACTTCATAAGGAAGGTAGTGAGTACAATCTTGGTACATACTGTGGAAGTATTACATAAAATTTATTTCTATTACTGTAGGTGGATAAATATATAACTTATTCCTTTACCTGTAAGTGGAAAAGTTATGATTTCACTGCCAGTAAATAGAAAAATTTTTATCATTAATTCTGTACATAAAATATGTATAAATTAGTATTTTATTTTTGGCATACTTTTAAATTGAGATACAGCTGACATAGAAAATTGCACTAGATTTATGTATATGACTTAGTGATTTGATGTATGTATATATTGCAAAATGATGACCATCATAAGTGCAGTTAACATCTATCACCCCACATAGTTAGACATTTTTTTCCTCATGATGAGCATCAGCTCTGGGTGGGAATGTGGGCCCAGGTGTCACCAGGTCTTCTGATTTTTCAAGAGAAGCCACAAATCTCCTAATTCAAAAGGTCATCATGTTGTTGGGATGACAAAAATCTGGGGCTCCCATGCCCATTTGTGACCCGTGGCCTAGCAGGCATCTGCATTATAGGCGGGGACCAGGGCCTCAATTTTTAGCAAAGTTGCAATGTGAAAAGTCATTCTGAAGTTTCCAAAAAATCAACCATCAAATGAACTTCAGCAATACAGCCTTGAGTGATAATCAGACACGTGTAGCATACTTTACACATGGTGCTTCCAGTCTCTTCCTAAATCTTTGTAATAATGCAGTACGATACAGGAAACCAAGGTTCTTGGACTTGCCCAATAACACATGAACCTCAAAAGGCAGAACCAAACTTGGATCAGATCTCCAACTGCCATCTCACACTTTCTACCACACCTGCCTGCTGGAGGGGCACCGGAGAGTTCACTGCAAAGAAGTCATGGCTGACTTCTGTTAAGAGCACGTAAGCAATGAAATCTCTAGAATGTTAGAGATGAGTTTCATCTGGATTACTGTCTTTTAGTCAAGACTTACCAATCCAACTTCATGGAGAGTCAGCTATATTGTCTAAAACAATACTTTCGAACAACCAACTCCAAGAACCAGTCTAATGATCTAAATAGCTATAATTTAGTAATAATTTGATCTTAAAACCCCAAGTTAAAATTTCAGTGTGTCTCTGAATCGCCCGTTATTCTGAGATGCAAATAGTTTACAAAGATACAACTAATATTCTTCTCTTTTCTACTGCTCTGCAAAATTGATCTTACCTCAAGCAAGGATTCCTTGTTCTTCGCATTCATTTTCTCATTTGTTTCCTTGTTTTCTTTTTTTCCTTTGTTATCCAGGTAAAAATTCTAAATGAAATAGTAAAAGATAGGATCCGTAAGGGTTCATCACCATGGTAGCCACTGACCAGAACCCGCGGTCTTGCTGGAGAGGGACACATACGTGGAGGAGGTAAAGTGAGGACCACAGTGTATGGTCTCTGTCAACCAAGTGCTTATCGAGGGGCTTACCAAGTGCTGAGCACTGCCCCACTGGCCAGAAGTAACACCTACCCTTCCCTGCACAGTGTATAATCAATGAGGAAACAAGCACAAGAGAGAAAACACTAGCAAAGGATACAATTGTCATTTAATTTAACCATGGTCTAGAATTCCGTGTTAAATGCTGGAAGCCTGGAGACCCCAGGGATCTTGGAAAAGCCCAGAACTGGAGGATAGTGGAGCATCCCAGATCCCAGGTCTTTGATCACCATGTACAGTCCCTGAGGACTAGAGACTCTGGCTTCTCCAGAGAAGCATGAAGTCTGGACTTCTATCAGTGTGGGCAACCAATTTTAATTTTTAAAAACTGCATGAGTCAGTCACAACACAGAGTTTGCTACTTGGCAACTTCCAGGGACAGAGAGAAGCAGAAAGGACATTTCTGGAAAGAGAACCAGCTTAGCAAAGGCAAGGAAGACCACCATGTAGAAGCCCTCACGATATGGGGGAGCACCTACTATATGGCAGATCCTCAGCCAGGTGCTTTGCAAAGACCACCTCCAATCCTAATGACAAAGCTACAAGGTAAGTGACAGCCCCCTCCACTTTACAGGCTAGGACACTGAAGCTCAGCCAGGTTAAACAGCTAGGGCACTGCAGTGCGAATGAACACCAGAGCTAAGTGTGTCTTACGTGTGGGCTCTTACCACCACACCCACTACCCCTGAAACTGAAGGTCAGTGCAGTTCAAGGGCAGAGAGACTAAATCTACGCTAATTTCAGCAGCTCCTGACTCAGGGAGGAGGCAGGGTCCTCACCTTTCCCATGATTATCCCTTTGGAACATCTGCTTGTGGACTATGTCAGGCAGAACCACCACCATAGTTAAAGCATTTAAGGACTTCTAGGTGGAAACAACAGAGAAGGCGATGGCACCCCACTCCAGTACTCTTGCCCGGAAAAGCCCATGGATGGAGGAGCCTGGTGGGCTGCAGTCCATGGGGTCGCGAAGAGTCAGACACGACTGAGCAACTTCACTTTCACTTTTCACTTTCATGCACTGGAGAAGGAAATGGCAACCCACTCCAGTGTTCTTGCCTGGAGAATCCCAGGGATGGCGGAGCCTGGTGGGCTGCCGTCTATGGAGTTGCACAGAGTTGGACACAACTGAAGCGACTTAGCAGCAGCAGCAGGTGGAAACAAAGTTTATAAAATAATGCTTGAAAAAAAATGTATTAAAACTACAACATATAACCCTGGAGGGTAGTGACTAAGTTAAGGAGCCTCCTGAGTCTAGACACAAATGTTTAGTTACATGATGAGAGTGCTTCCCCAAGTGTGACCCCCCAGACCACCCCAATGCTCTGTTAAACTCATGTTCCCAGGGCCCCCACCTACTGAAGTGGACTCTCAGGGGACCTGAGAATCTTCATTCCAGCACACTTCCTGGATGATTTCTACTTACACTGAAGTTTGAAAATAAAGAGGAAGCAAATTGCAAAGCAAACTTTGTAGAATTAGGAGATCTCCTAGAAATAGAACGTGCCACGATGACAAATTGTTAACTTAATTAGAGGAAATAAGTCAGGTACAACTCCTTCCATAAATCTTATTGAATTATCTTTCTGTTGTTGTTCAGTCACTCAGTCATTTTCAACTGTTTGTGACCCCATGAATTGCAGCACACCAGGCTTCCCTGTCCTTCACTATCTCCTGGAGCTTGCTCAAACTCATGTCCATTGAGTCGGTGATGCCATCCAACCATCTCATCCTCTGTCGCCCCCTTTTCTTCCTGCCCTCAATCTTTCCCAGCATCAGGATCTTTTCCAATCAGTCAGCTCTTCTCAACAGGTGGCCAAAGTACTGGAGCTTCATTCAGCTTCAGCATCAGTCCTTCCAGTGAATGTTCAAGGTTGATATCCTTGAATTACCTTTTAATGCATTTTTAAAGACAAACTTTTATGTATTATTTGAAAGGACAGCATATTGTGAATTAGTGTGGTTATTCTATAGGGTTGGAAATTATTCTAATTTTATGTATTTGGCTTGCAGACTGTGATTAATATAATATGGGACATATACCACCTGCTGGAACTCTATACTAAGACCTTACAGGTACACTTTTCATTTCATCCTTACAGCAACCCCACAATGTAGGTGTGATTGCTATTTCAGATAAGGAAACAGATAAGTGATTGCCCAAGAACAATTAGTGCGAGAGCTTTGAATTTTTCATAATCTTTTACAAAGCTAGCGGAGGTGATGGAATTCCAGTTGAGCTATTTCAAATCCTGAAAGATGATGCTGTGAAAGTGCTGCACTCAATATGACAGCAAATCTGGAAAACTCAGCAGTGGCCACAGGACTGGAAAAGGTCAGTTTTCATTACAGTCCAAAAGAAAGGCAATGCCAAAGAATGCTCAAACTACCGCACAATTGCACTCATCTCACACGCTAGTAAAGTAATGCTCAAAATTCTCCAAGCCAGGCTTCAGCAGTACGTGAACCGTGAACTTCCAGATGTTCAAGCTGGTTTTAGAAAAGGCAGAGGAACCAGAGATCAAATTGCCAACATCCGCTGGATCATGGAAAAAGCAAGAGAGTTCCAGAAAAATATCTATTTCTGCTTTATTGACTATGCCAAAGCCTTTGACTGTGTGGATCACAATCAACTGTGGAAAATTCTTCAAGAGCTGGGAATACCAGACCACCTGACCCGCCTCTTGAGAAACCTATATGCAGGTCAGGAAGCAACAGTTAGAACTGGACATGGAACAACAGACTGGTTCCAAATAGGAAAAGGAGT
>SJYQ01009310.1:192485-247633 GCA_006410935.1 Redunca redunca
GAGGCTTTTTAGCTCCTCTTCACTTTTCTGCCATAAGGGTGGTGTCATCTGCATATCTGAGGTTATTGATATTTCTCCCAGCAATCTTGATTCCAGCTTGTGTTTCTTCCAGCCCAGCGTTTCTCATGATGTACTCTGAATAGAAGTTAAATAAGCAAGGTGACAACATACAGCCTTGATGTACTCCTTTTCCTATTTGGAACCAGTCTGTTGTTCCATGTCCAGTTGTAACTGTTGCTTCCTGACCTGCATACAGGTTTCTCAAGAGGCAGGTTAGGTGGTCTGGTATTCCCATCTCTCTCAGAATTTTCCACAGTTTATTGTGATCCATATAGTATTCTTGCCTTGAGAACCCCAGGAACAGTTAGTAGCTCAGTGTGCCCAACTCTGCGACCCCATGGGCTGCAGCGCACCAGGCTCCTCTGTCCATGATAGTTCCAGGCAAGGATACTGGAATGGGTTGCCATTTCCTTCTCCATTCTGAACTACGAAGGGTCTCATTTTATGAGGGTATTGTGAAGGCATTATCTTTTCTGAGACCCCTCTCACTTTTTTAGCTTCTGAATACCTTTTCCCCTTCCAGGTAGTAGTACTATACTGTGCTTTTGCTTTAATGAAATTCCAAGCTGGAGGTCATGCAGGGCAATTCTTAGAAGGACTGACTGCTCTTGGGTGAGAATTTGGGGGGCTCTGTAGCAAGTTGCAGGATTTAATAGTTAGTCCATTATCTGTTAGGTACAATCTGAGCTGAAAAATAAAGGAACTTTAAAATGGGAAATGAGACTTTCAGCTGCAGTCTGCCCCTTTTTCTCGCAGCTTCTGAAAATGCAAGCTTTGAGAGCAGCAGGATAAGAAAGAAACAGCAAATCCATTGTTTAAAATCACCTTGTTGGGATAATGAGTAAATCAAGGAAACACTTATCAATCCATGAGTAAATATTCGTACTTTTCACATGTAAAATATCACTGTTTTAAGAATCATTTTATCACACTGTGAAGATAAATGTAAGTAGATGGCTATATATCTATAGACGGGGGAGCTGTATAAGACTGCACAAATTAAAAATGAGCCAAGTTCTGTAGGTTTGCAGAGAGGAGGAAATTACTATGGCCTGAGATGATCAAGGAAGACTTCACAGAGTAGGTCAAAGTTGTAACTGTGCCTTAAAAGATGTTCATATTCAGGTAGAGGAAAAGAAATAAAGAGAGCATTCAGGGCAGGAGGAACAGAATGGACAAAGGCCCAGGGGTGGTTAAACACTGGGGCTCTTTGAAGCAAACTAAATGTCCATGGGCAGATGAACAGATAAAGAGGATGTGGTACATAAACACAATGGAATACCACTAAGCCATAAAAAGAATGAAATAATGCCATTTGCAGCAACATGGATGGACCCAGAGATTATCATATTAAGTAAATCAGAAAAGAAAGAAATATCATATGATATCATTTATATGTGGGATCTAAAATAATGATATAAATGAACTTATCTACAAAACAGAAATATTAATAGATTCACGGACACAGAAAACCAATTTATGGTTACCAAGGGGAGAACAGGGGCAAGGGGAGAGGGCAAGTAGGAGCCTGGGATTATACACACACTGCTATATATAAAAGAGGTGAACACCAAGACCTAATAGCTCAGGGAACTCTACTCAATATCTTCTATTAACCTGTAATGGAAAATTATCTGAAAAAGAATATACATGTGTACGTGTGTGTGTGTGTATGACCAAATCTCTTTCCTGTACACTTGAATCTAACACAACATTATAAATTAACATACTTCAATTTAAAAATTACTGGGTATCTTTAGGGCACTGGTGAACAACCAGCCTGGCTAGAGCTGGGGCACAGCTGATGCAGCCCAGACCATGACCGCAAGGCCTCTCTTCCGTCCTGTGTCAGAATCCACCAACGCCTGTCAGCTAGTGGCTGTGCAGTGCCCACCCCCGGGGTGGCTGGAGCGCACGTCCTTGCCACCTTGTGCTTGCTTTGGCCATGTGACTTGCTTGGGCCAGCAGAATGTGGGTGGGCGAACAGAATGTGGGTCCATGGGAGCAGAGGGCCTGAGAGGTGGCAGGGTGTTTTTCCACGGTTTCTTCAGCACGCTTGCCCTTCACCAGGAGGAGAGTGTTTCACAGGTGGCTGCTGGTCTGACGACAGTAAGAGGCATGTGGAACTCTCTTGATCTGACTCATACTGTGGAGCCAGGGACAGAGGACCTGCTGACCTGCAGGCCCTGGAGAGAGGAGATGCCTGCTGCTAGAAGCCACTGGGATCCTCAGGTTGTGTTCACGTCTCCAACCCTGACTGATACACATGCCTACACTGGCTGGGCAGGGGCTCTGGGCACTGACGTCGAGAGACGACTTTGTTTTAAAGGAGAAGCCCCTCCCTGGGACTTCCCTGGTGCTCGAGAAGTTAAGATTCCACCCTTCCAAAGCAGCAGGCCTGGGTTTGATCCCTGGTCAGGGATAGTGCATATGCCACAACTAAAGACCTTGCTGCAACTAAGATCCTTAGTGCTGCAACGAAGGCCCAGCGTAGCCAAATGAGTAAAATCAATAAACGAAAAATAAAATAAAAGCCCCTTCTGGAGGTTGTAAATGTGATGCCTGTATGATTTTCCTTCCAGCTGGGCCTGGTCCTGGATGGTCAGAGATGAACCTTGGCAGGAGAGGGAGGTTGGAAAGGAGGGGAGAGACCATGAGGTCATTTTCCCCCATGGTGGCTGGTGCCCTTCTGCACCCAAGGGGAAGCATGCCACTGTGGTTCCGTCTCTGCTTCTTACTCATGCAACTAAATAAACCACCACCACTACCAAATTTCAGTTAAGAAACAGAACAATGGAACAAAAATTGCCTGAAGTATCAATAGTGATGATCACTGAACTGTGGAAATACTTAAATTTCCTTTCTTCTACTTTTCAGGTTTTTTCCAATAAATTGGTATTAATTTTGAAGTCAGAAACACAAAAGATGTTTATAAAAAGAAATGAACAGCAAGTGATGAACAGCAGGTGACCTTAATGAACAGCAGGTGACCTTAATTTGTTTTTACAACACGTTCTCTGAAAAAGACATTCTTCGGGGCTCCTGGCAAGAAGGTTGGCTAATGTTAATACCAAGGTGGGTCACCCTCTCCAGACACAGATCCCAGGCCTCACACTTCTTATTTTGGTTTCAGGCCCCACTGGTTTTCGCACAGTGGGGGCTACATGTTAGCACAGCTGGGAAAAGAAAACTCTTTGGGTTACAGCTGAGGTTCATGCATTCGTTTGAACACCTGGCACATTTTTAGGATGAGCAGACCGCCCTGTGACGACAGTTAATTGGGAAGAGGCACTTTCCCAATGCTGCCTGGCCTGAGAAACTGAGAGAGACTCAGCTGCTTCATCAGCAAAGTTGCTCTAATCAGGACAGTAAGGTTGTACCGCCCCAATCTACTTTACCCCAGAGAGGCAGGCCCATGCGGGCACGAGGGGCCCCTATCCTGACCCCTAAACGTTGAGTCTGTATTTCTTTGAAAGGAATACATTTGTGATATTTTGTGAGCTAATGAATAATGTGAAATTTTGTGAGCTATCTTGTGAGGACACAGCTGACATTACAGAATGGATATTTTATATGGTTTAACAATATACAAATTATCTTACCTGGGGGTTTTTAAATACAGCATATTTCTCCTCTTTCTCCAAAAATAACAGTTTATTTTCTGTGTCTCTTGTCCAGTCTGATAAGATTTCAACAACATTTTCATGGTCTTCAAAAAACCTTTCTGATGTAACAAGAGAAAGCATTTTTTCAGACCCAAGACATCAGGGTTTCCAACACAGAAATAAGTTGGTACTGAGCTAACACAATGCTTCATACTTCTCACTGGTTTTAGAAATTCCTAATTCTTACATGATGTCATACTGTAACATCTCTGTTATGTCTATTCTTCAGTCTCCGGGCTTCAACTTACTTCCCGTAAAGAAACATGGCAGATGAGCCTATAATATAATGGTCGTGGCCAGCCATTGCTCCTTTTTTGTATTTGGGTTTTTAACTACTTTAAATAACCCTCCACCCTGTCTGGAAGGAGGACAATTAGGTAGTAATTGGGTAAATAACTTTGAATGAAATTGTGAGATAACTGCTGCTGCTGCTAAGTCGCTTCAGTCATGTCCGTCTCTGTGCGACCCCATAGACGGCAGCCCACCAGGCTCCCCGGCCCCTGGGATTCTCCAGGCAAGAACACTGGAGTGGGTTGCCATTTCCTTCTCCAATGCATGAAAGTGAAAAGTGAAAGTGAAGTTGCTCAGTCATGTCCAACTCTTCGCAACCCCATGGACTGCAGCCCACCAGGCTCCTCTGCGCACGGAATTTTCCAGGCAAGAGTACTGGAGTGGGTTGCCATTGCCTTCTCCAGTGAGATAACTAATAAGCACTTATACAAAGGTCCTCAACCTTTCTGGCATCAAGGACCAGTTTCATGGAAGACAATTTTTCCACTGACCGGGGACAGAGGATGGTTTCAGGATGATTCAAGGGCATTACATTTATTGTGCACTTTATTTCTATTATTATTATTACACCAGCTCCACCTCAGGTCATCAGGAATTAGATCTTAGAGGTTGGGGGCCCCACTAAACACATATAAAATACATATAAAACACAATGTATTATACAAATATCGAAACCAACCCTAAACCTTCCTTCCCGTCTTTTCTCTATCTGACTCTGAGAACTGAAGAAAACTTGGAGGATTATTTCCTTGTAGATCATTTCTTCCAGTAAGACATACCCCCAAAGCTTCTAAAATGGGCAATCCTATATCCCAACAAGTCTGTATCCCAGCTCTCCCGGGAGACAACTGTTCTGTGAGTGGATTAAGAATGAGAAGTAACAGAATCTTTCTTTAACTGCTTTTTAGTTCATCAATTTCTATCAACTGTCCTTTGCTCTTTGGGGCTGAGCTTCTTCCACTAGACAAAGTATCAGATACTAAGTGAGTGAGGTGCGGAGGAAGAGAAGTGGACAGGGACGTGAGGCCCCAGGGCAGAGTTGCCCAGAGCAGGGGTCACCAGCTCCTGGGCCACAGGCCGGTACTGGTCCGTGGCCTGTTAGGAACCCAGCTGAGCAGCAGGAGGTGAGTGTCGGGCGAGTGCGTGAAGCGGCTTCATCTGTATCTATAGCTGCTCCCCATCGCTTATATCGCTGCCAGAGACCTACCTGCTCCTTTCAGTGAACTCAGTAAATGCAACACGCTTGAAATATCCCAGTACTACCCTTGACCAGGTCTACGGGAAAACTGACTTGCATGAAACTGGCCCCTGGCATCAAAAAGTGGGGGATGACTGCCTTAGAGTTTAAAGAAGCAAACGTTAAAGAGACATTGGCTGATCAGTGCCCAGGCCCATCGGCTCAGCTGGCTGAACAGTAAGAAGCATCATCTTGTCACTCACTTTCCTTTTGGATCTGCTAGAGAAATAGCTGCGATAATGCACACACTCCCCGGGGTCTGGCCACCTGCTTCCATCTGAGTCTCTTCACCACACACCAAGCAAGAGACAAGCACTGAATCCGACATAAGGAAAGCGATGGGTGGGGTGGTCTTCACAGCCTTGAACAAAACTCTTCTTTGTAATTAGATCAAAACCCATAACATAATAAAGCAAACCACAGGTTTCTGGAATACAGCCTGCCGTTAGGACGGGGACTTACCGAGTTGCAGCTCTGGGTATGTTTCATAAAGACACCAATCCACGTTACAGTCACAGTGGGTTTTCTCAAAAAGGTTGTCGAGAACATCTCGGGCTAACTGCCGCTCGTCCACCATCAGTGACTTTGAGCTATTATCGTTCATATGTATCTTGACAACAAGCTGAGGATAAAGCCACAGGACAGCCAGTAAATTCCAGCAACTGGAGAAAGCCACCGAGAAAGGTTCAGATTTCAACTTCTATCGCTTCTGCATATTTAGGTAAAAAGGTATCCCACAGACTCATTCATGTGCCAAGCATTTGTTTAAGGTGCAGATACACAGACAGGCGCTAGAGAAACCAATTCACAAAAACAGAAATAATACACAATACGCAAAGTGCTTGCCCAGTCTTCAGAGACTCTGCATTCTGATGAGGGAGATATTGACTCTGTGACCCCATGGACTGTAGCCCACCAGGCTCCTCTGGGCATGGAATTCTCCAGGCAAGGATACTGAGGTGGGCTGCCATGCCCTTCTCCAGGGAATCTGCCTGACCCAAGGACTGGACCTGGGTCTCCTGCACTTCAGACATTCTTTACTGGCTGAGCCACCAGGGAAGCCCACCAAAATCACTGCTGCTGCTGCTAAGCCGCTTCAGTCGTGTCCGACTCTGTGTGACCCCATAGACGGTAGCCCACCAGGCTCCCCCGTCCCTGGGCTTCTCCAGGCAAGAACAATGGAGTGGGTTGCCATTTCCTTCTCCAGTGCATGAAAGTGAAAAGTGAAAGTGAAGTCGTTCAGTCGTGTCCGACCCTCAGAGACTCCATGGACTGCAGCCTTCCAGGCTCTTCCATCCATGGGATTTTCCAGGCAAAAGTACTGGAGTGGGGTGCCATTGCCTTCTCCACCAAAATCACTGGTCCCCCCTAATTCAGAGTCTATCTCTGCCACTTGGGATTGTCTTTCCCTTTCCAGACCACCCCCATCCAGCCTCCAGTCTGCAGTGTTTGAAGCTACTCCACACACTGCCAGCAGAGAATTCCTGAAGCCACATCGTCAGCCAGGACCCCCAGACACTCTTGCTTAAATTTCTAGTCTAGCTTGAAAAGAGAAGTGTGAGACAGAGACAAGTTCTGCCTATTGTCTAAGGTTGCTCCTGGTTACTCACATAGGAAGCGTATCATTACTTAAAAAGCATTGGGACTTTGCTGCTGGGCCAGTGGCTGGGACTCCATGCTCCCAATGCAGGGGGCACAGGTTTGATGCCTGGCTGGGGAACCAGATCCCACGTGCTGCAACAGGAGTTCTCATGCCATAGCTAAAGACGCCCGCATGCCTCAGCAAAGACTGAAGATGCTGTGTGCAGCAACCAACATCCGGTGCAGTCAAATAAATACGTATATTTTTTACAATAAATAAATAAAAAGTATTTAGACAGAATGAAAAGAGAAGTCATACATCTGGCAACATTTCTTCCTCTCCTAAAGTTTGGGCCATATTCTGAGCAGCAGGTAAACTGCCTCGCTGGACCCTCTCCCACCCAGTCGGATCCTGAAGACACTGTGCAGTGAATGGTGACGGGCACACACAGTTCCTGTGGACTGCTGTGCAGAGTTACTGACAGCAACCAAGGGTGTGGGTGGTGATAAGAATCTGGGTGAGGAGCAGGCAAAGACCACATGTCAAAGCACACCTACTATCTTCCCGTTCCCCACTTGCACTCGTGAGACTCAAATGCAAACACTGGGGCAGTAAAGTGCATTTCCTCCTCCTGAGGCCATTTAAAGTAGACTTTTACTCCAGGCTTGGCCAAAGAATACTTTTTTTCCTTTGAAACCTGTAGCCCAGAAACTTCTAGTTGGATAGTTTGTTTCTATTGTCTGTTCATCTTTTTATGTATTTAACACAACAGGCTCAAATAAATACCACAGTGTCAAAGACATTCATCTGGGGATTTTCCTGGCAGTTCAATGCTTAAGACTCCACCCTTCCACTGCAGGGTACAGGGTTCAATTCCTGGTCGGGACAGTAAGATCCCATATGCCATACCACACGGCCAAAAAACCCCACAAAAAACATTCATCTGACCTGAGAAATCATGCTTGGAGCGGTGCCTGCAAAAACAGAAATTCCTCAAATATCGGAATGACCATGGCTTATTTTCCATAGAAGGCATACCCATTGCTCTCTGCTGAGCAATGCTATAAAGTAGCTACGGGTCCTAAGAAATCCTACCAATGTTAGGATTTAGAGGACAACGTTCCCGATGGGAAAATCAATGACTTTTGACCACATTTTTTCTTGCTTAGGAATTCTTGAAAAAATAAAACATAGCTTGGTGTTATCTTTTGTTTTTAAAGAGAGAAAAAAAAGCAAACCTTATAGTTTGACAATGATGCAATGATGCAATGATGGAAAGGGCTTGGTTTTGGTTTTTCTTTTGGCAGAAACTGCAAACTAAATTTAACCCACATGTAGTTACAAATGTCCACAATCATGAAATTTAGGAAAAAAACCAAGAGAAGGCAGGTGACGTTTAGCGTAAAGAAACCATGTTGACTCTTCTTCACAGCTTTCTTCCCATTTCCAAGCTGAAGGCTAGTCCTACAACAGCACATGACACCCTACAACACAGTTACTGATGTAGCAAGCTGAGTACTTTTTCACATCAATCAGTTTAGTTCAGTCGCTCAGTCATGTCTGACTCCTTGCGACCCCATTTCACATCAATACCATATCATATAGGGCAAAATGATTCCAGAATGAAAAAACTTCCCCTTTCTGATCCACTGTAGTAAAGACCATGGGATTTTCCAGGCAAGAATACTGGCGTGGGGTGCCATCCTCTCCTCCAGGGGATCTTTCCCACCCAGGGATCAAACCAACACCTCTTGCTTCTCGTGCATTGGTAGGCAGATTCTTTACCACAAAGAAACAAATACAGTCAATGAGTGAGTCTGATACTCTTTCCAGTTCTAAAAACTTTGCACCACAAACTACGTACATCATTCCTGATCCAAAAAGATGACAACACCCAGCAGAATATTTGAGGACAGAGTACTTCAGGTCAACTTGATTTCCAGCCTTTATAAAACATGCTGTAGATTATGTGTTAGTATACCTTATTTACTTTATTAATGGATGAGTATGACTCAGTTATTTTTTAAAAATTATCTGTGCCACACAGCCTTTTATTTTTAGAAATAAGTCTCGAGTACCTCAAGTGAGAAAAGAATAAATACCTTGGCTTCTCAATTTTCTTCTCTCTCCCCCCGATCAGAGTGGCTCCTGTTTCACATACACTTTGTGGACTAGAGGCAGCTGCTGCTTTTCGCTGCCGCCACAAGTCACCTCAACTGAATCATGGCAAGTTTCTCTGGCTGCTGGTCTCCAGCAGGAAATACTGCTCGCTCGTCCCTGTCCTCTTCGTCTCCAGTTAAGCACATGAAGGCGGCTGGTTTTAGAAACACGACAGGCCATCCAGAGGGACAAGGCTATGGACCAGCTGCTGGAGGTGCAGGCGGGCAGGAGGCCAATGTGTTAGGAGCTGGTAGAACCTTTCTTTGGATCGCTTCTACTTCTCCGCAATGGGTGGCAACATCATGAGGAAGAGGAAGGAGGTATTGGAGGTTTTCAGGGAGAGGACCAGGTAGAAGCCGTTCTCTAGGTTCCTGAGACAGAGACTGGAGTGGAGAGCTCTGGCAGCACTGATGGCCCGGGCTGAGCAGAAGAAGAGCTGGACTGAACCAGGGATTCACAGAGTGCAAGGCGGGGAAGGAAACGGCCCCCTCAGAGGCATCAGCTCAGTAACCGACCACGGAATGTAATTACACATAGAGAACAGGAAGGGAAATAGTAAGAAGGTGCATGCGTGCTTGAAATGAAAGGAACCAGGCTGATCCGGAAACGTGCTCACAGATGAACCGTGACTGTCTGGATCCCGGGGTAATGAAGGAATATTTATTAAAAATCAATCAGCACGTGTTGAACTCCTTCATTCAAAGAACCATAAGAGAGGCTGCAGGAACATAAAATTGAACGCCCTCTAGGAAAAGAATAATTCACCCAACTGTAATTAAAAAGCTCTTAATGAGTCTCAGTCATAGCATATGCCTCAGGGGTCGAGGTGAGACTTTATCTTTCTCTTAATTTACCAAATTAACTATTATTAACACTTTATTATTAGGCAGATGCTTTTACTGAGGTTAAATATGTGTGTTTCTGATACAACACAATAAATGCATCTCTGGAAAAACCTACAGAAAATGCACAATAAATTACACGCTTATTGGGACCACAGGGTTGGGGCAGGTGACTCAAAACCTACGCAACTTTGAACATACAGCACCAGCCAGAAGAACATTTGGAACTTCAGGGGAGAACTCGGACACCTGGGGCAGTCTAGGGGCTGCCCCAGGGGGTATATAACATGCACAAAAGCAACTGTGGAAATGAGGTGATGCCAGTGGAAGCTGAACTCTAACCAAACTGAGATGGGCCCAGAAGAGGATGCCACCTGCTATTACCCAAGAGTGAGCAGAACCCAGAGGGCATCCTCAGGGGAGGGAGCCCTGGGGGTAGAAACTTCTACATTGACACTAACATAGGTTCCCTATTTATCAGTCACAAATGAGCAATAGATGCCATGGGAAGAATAATTTATCTTTGTCCTTAAGTTAAAAAAAATACAACTCATTGGAAAGTACCACTTGAATGTAAAACTTTTTTACCCTTAAGTGTATGAAGAAGTTGTTAATTTCACTGCCCCACGTAAAAGTGATTCATAGTTTACCTTCTTGACCTTGGCCTCCTTCAGTTTTTCCAATGCCAGTTTTATTTTATCAGCCTTGGCTTGAGCTTCTTCTTCTTCCTGTAAAACGTAAGACGTCAACACAGTCCATTAATCACACAAGCGAGTGAGGAGTCCCAACACTGCTAGCGTCTCAGTCACCTTCTGTTGATAAAAGGCTGTACTGGTACTTGCCTGGCTGTCCAGTGGTTAAGACTCACCACGTTGTGTAACTTAAACGTGTATAGTCGTGCTTGTGCTCAGCTGCCAAGTCGTTATCTGACTCTTTGTGATCCCCAGGACTGTAGCCCGCCAGGCTCCTCTGTCTGTGGGATTTCCCAGGCAAGAACACTGGAGTGGGTTGCCATGTCCTTCAGGGAATATTCCCAGCCCAGGGATCGAACCTGCATCTCCTGCACTGGCAGCTGGACTCTCTGCCACTGAGCCACCAGGGAAGTCTTATGTTACTGCATATGTGCATGCTAAGTCTCTTCAGTCATGTCCAACTCTTTGCGACCCCGTGGACTGTAGCCCACCAGGCTCCTCTGTCCATGTGATTCTCCAGGCGAGAATACTGGAGTGGGTTGCCATGCCCTCCTCCAGGGGATCTTCCCATCCCAGAGATGGAACCCATGTCTCCTGCGGCTCCTGACTTGCAGGCAGATTCTTTACTGCTGAGCCACTCGGGAAGCCCTATGTTACTGCATCTTGCTGTAAATAATATAAATGTACAAAATTCTCTCTGAAAAGAGTTTTGGATTCAACCAGGCCCTTTGAAACTTCTATAATATTATACATCAACTATATCTTAATAAACTGGAGGAAAAAAGAGCCTCTGTTCTAAATGGATCACCAATTTTCAAATAATTGTTATACAAGAATCACACAATACAGCAATGAGTAGTATTCGATATTTGTTTATATTTCATATTTATTCATCCAAAAGATATTGTAGGGATTTTCAGGGTTCCTAGGATTGTATTTATAAGTACTGATCAGCATACAGTACAATAAATGTGAGAGCCACAGGAAATAGAGCTAGGTTATTTCTCTAAAATATTTTAAAAGTGGCTTACCCTAAGCAAAATCCTTAAAGCACCCTTTCTGCATTGATGAGGGACATAAACTGACATCCCAAATAATGACAATATGAACTTCCCAGAAATCTATTAACATCAAACACTTACCACCTGCTTGCCCATAACACCCCTTCCAACTTTGACCTTACAAATGATATCTTTCCCAATGAACAAGGCTGTCAAATTCAGCAAAATTCCATTTAGTTCAATTTAGAAATATGTAAGGAATGCCTTCTATTCTTTATGTACTGGGCAAGGATGAGGGACACAGCAATGTGTAAATCTTTTCCACAGCTCATACCAAGTTAATCAAGTATGACCCCCAAAAGGTTGAGCATTATCAGAAAAAGCCACATACAAATGTAGACTTTAGCCAAACTGTAACAATTCCTGAATATGGCCGTAAGAAGTTCCTTATACTCACCAACGTGTCCGTTCACGGGTATTTTATATCTGACTTTGCAATGAACACATCTGGGATCCTTGTTTTTTTTCAATCTTAGGGCCCTGGGCATACACTATGAATGGAACCATCACTTTGAAGACAGTCAGAGACTGTGGGTGGCAGAGGTCAAGAGTCCTGACCCCATGGACTTACCTGAGAGATGGGTCCTGGAGGGGGTGGTGGCAGCGGAAGGTCTAACACTGGATCAGCTGGTGGAGGTGGTAAGTCATCAGCATACTGACTCGTTGCAGCAACATTTGCTCCATAACCAAGAGAGGCTGTACCACTGAAACTTGGCACACACAGGGATGCTGAATGAGGTTGCTTTTGAGGGGGCTCTTTCTGGGCCTGGATTGTCCTCTGCTCAGCTTCACTTATGTCTGCTACCAGATCTGCCATGAGAGCATCTAAATCTTGGTCTTCCAGTGCATTTAAGGACTCTGATAGGGAAAATCACATTCATGAACAAAATAATGATGTGCACCTGGAAAAACTAAATGAAAGTCATTTTAAAGTGTCAGTTTTTCTGTAAAGCAATTACCCTTCAATTAAAAAATAAATTAATTTTTTAAAAAAGAGTAAGTTTGAGTACAGGTTGCCAGGGACTGGGGTTGGGGAAATAGGATGAGGTTGGTGAAAGAATATGAACTTTTATAAGGCAAATAAGGTCTGAGGATCTAAGGATACCACGATAACTCTAGTTGCTAACACTGTATGGTATAATTGAAATCTGCTGAAAGAGTAGAACTTAAACATTCTCACTAAAATAAGAAGTAAATATGTGAGGAGACGGATAGGTAAAGTATCTTGATGGGGCAAATCTTTTCACAATGTATATGCACACCAAATCTGCACGTTGCACACTTTAAGTATCATACAGTTTTATTCATCAATTTAGCCTCAATAAAGCTAAAAATATCCTTTCCTCCCCCCCCACCCCAAAAAAAAGAAAGGGAGGCAAATGCCTTCCCTACATTGAGCATCCTCACAGGCCACCTATAAAGTCAAATCCAAGTGCTGATTGGATGCCTATGTAGGAAATTCTTGTGCATTCTGGTGCAAGATCTTAAGAGTTTTACAAAGTAGGGAGTGGGAGAGGCTGGAAACGGATGGAAAGTTCTCCCATGTCTTTGGACGGCAGCAAACAGAGCAACACTAATGAATATACTTGGAAGAGAGTCAGTTTCCACCAACTGGGATTTATTTAATGTGCCTTGAGATTTGGGGTGAGGATAGAGTTTCTGTGGGCACACCATCCCATCATAGGAACTCTCACATCTCAAAAGAGCAACAGCAGGAAACAAAGCACAAAGGGCATTAAGAGTGAAAAAAATGTTTTTGAAAAATTGGGATTAACTGGTAAAGACTTCATAAGACAGTGAGTTGGAAGTTAATTCTCTTTTTTTTGTAAGAATTTTCTCTTGTTGTTTTCAAGACTTTCTATACCTTAATACTAGCAGTTAAGTATTGTTTTGTTTTTTTGACTGCACCACATGGTTTGTGGGACCTTAGTTCCCTGACCAGGGATCAAACCTGGGCCTACTGCCTTGGGAGCACAGAGGAGTCTCAACCACTCCACCACAGGGAAGTAAGTCCTGGGAGTTAACGCTTGAAGGAAACGGCAGACCCGGATTTTCAGAGTGAGGGGGAGGGAGGATGGTTTCGCTGGAATTTCTTCCATGTGTGAGATTACTGTGAGATCGCGTGCATCCAGGGAGCCATGGCTGTGAATCGGGTTGGGACGGCACATGGCTGATCAGGCAGTCACCGGATGGTGAGTGTGATGAACAAAGGGTGAGCAGAGTGGAAGCAATGATGAGGAAGGAAATCTAGCTGCTGTGTGCAACGTGAACGAGACTGAGGAAATAGGAATGGGGGAAATACAGCCTTCTCAGGAACAAAGGATCAGAAAGCACTGGGAAATCATTCATGGCCCAACATCATCAGCACAAACACCATGCAGCATGCTATTACTTTAATGCTAATGGTTCAACCCTGAATATTCATTGGAAGGACTGTTGCTTAAGCTCTGATACCTCGGCCACTTGATGCAAAGAGCTGACTCATTGGAAAAGACTCTGATGCTGGAAAAGATTGAAGGCAAAAGGAAAGGGGGGCGGCAGAGGATGAGATGGTTAGATCTCATGGACACCAACCCGATGGACATGAATTTGAGCAAACTCCAGGTGACAGTGAAAACTGAGGAGCCTGGCATGCTGCAGTCCATGGGGTTGCTGAGTTGGACATGACTTAGTCACTGAACAACAATGGTTCCATGTACAGCACTTGGACTGAAGCTTGGATCTCCTAACTATGTAAAAAGGGTTTCTTTCCTCCTAAGCCAGTGTTCTTTTGCACATAACTTCTTCATAAAATTAAGTGAAATCAATTTTAAAAATCTCAGAAAGAATATATGTAGAACTAAGGAAGTGTATTCCTAGTTTTCTAGAGCTACGAACTACACTCTGACAGATTTTAGTCATTGCTATGATTTCAAATTACTCAAGAAAAGAAATGATGATGCTTACCATTTAAATCCTTAAACCCCACACTGTAGTTAAATTCAGCTCTGGGCGGTTTAGGATCTGGAGGAGGGAGAATGTCGACTCCTAAACTCTGTGAAAACAGAGCCCCAGCCCCAAAGTTATTCAGGATACTCACATTTTTGCAGGGCAAATTTATTCATTAAGTAAAGAATCATCTACTGTTTACCCATGTTCTCTCTAAACATGTTCTCTAAAAACTGTATTATTTGCACACTTTAGGTGATTTTTTTCCCTACAAAAAATGACAAGTTAAAAATTATTCTAGAAAGTACACTTTGAAACAAAACATATCAACTGAAACTGATGAGAATGAAGTTGTTTGTTTTTATAAACAACAGAAAAAATTTCTGGTAATGGTGCACTTGTGACACATACGCTGTATATATAACTCATTAAGACTTAAGTTATGACACCAAAGAAAGGAATATCTAGTCACTTGAAGAAAAGAACTGTTCAGGATGCAATCTTTTATTATACAGTAAAATGTTAATGCTGTTGCTCTTATTTAATAAAACTCTTGTTAAAAAGAAATGAAGACAAGTAAGTTACTAATTTTGTAAATAACATTATTTTTTAAGTGAAAAAGTGACTTCTTATATGATTTAAAAGCTAATATTTAAAAATATTTTTACATCCATAGTTTGAGAAGTGATTTCACCTGTTCCTACTCATGAATGTTTTCATGACGGTAAGTGTATTTTTTCATGTTAATTTGATGTAGTAATATCCTTGTTCATGTTTTAAATTTCTGAAAGAAGCAATCATTATATTTTTGAGAATAAATTAACAAGATACTATCAGTTATAAGTAGGAAAAAAAAAAAAGACCATTAATCAAGAAGCTTAAAAAAAATGAACCAAAGAAAGTTAGAATCAAGGATAAAATGTAGGGAAGAGTGACTGCAACCCCCAATTCATTCTAAAAACCATAATAAGCTTGCAAAAATTGCCAAGGAAAGGGAAGGTTGATAGAGAAACTATGGGGCAGATACTGGAGCAAAAATTAGTGAAAGGAAGTGCGCACACACACACAAATACGCATTAACCAGTTGCTCTTTAAACACTATAATTAGGAAGTATAACATTGCAATTAGGGGAGCCAACTCATTTTTTCTCAGGAGTATATCAGGCTACTTAAAGAAATTATAAATAGTTCTCTATCAAAATATGTATCCATGAATGTGTGACGTAACAGGCTTTGAGTCAAATAGAGAGGGAAAGAAGAGAAAGGAAACTAGTTTTAGGAAGAAACTCTTTTAATCAGTTTTAGCCAAGCAAACCCTGTGACTGGACTCACTTGAGCACAGTAAAGATCAAAACTCAGAAAGGCTCTCAGTAAAGGCAGGTCCAAGACACTCTGAAGGGTCCCCATCTTACTCTGGAGGTTATAGCAACAATACTCAACTATGAAAATCCCAAACTGACCAAACAGGATAGTCATTCCTCTATGGAGCAGAAGTGAGTGGACAGAGACACGCAGACGTTCATCAAACTCTCCCCCTTCACAGGTGGAAAAGAGTCCTCAGATCTACAGAAATGAGGCCACCATCCCTGACCCCTTTTCTCTAAGCCTATTGTCTCCTCTTTTCTCTCTTCCTTCATAGAGTCTGAACTTACCTGAATTTCATATAGAATATAAAGTAGATACTAACTAGTATTGATTTATTTTTCTAAAATAAACATAAAAAATAGATTAGTCTTCATTTATTTTGTAGAAAACTTTGGGATCCCTGTCTTTCTTATTGAGGAATATTGGATGATTCTTATTTTAGTGCTTTATGCAGAAAGTCATGTGCGGGTTAGCCTTTACATAAGGTAACTGCCAGGGAAATTGTTCAGTGAAGGTGATGGTTGCAGAGGGTTTGCTTGGGGAAAATTCCTCCACTGGCATTCCTAAGTATTTGAACACCATGAGCATAAGAACTGCCATAACAGAATGTGTGTGTGATCCATGTATTCAGTTAACTGAACTCAGAAGGGTACAATCAGGAAAAAAGCTTTATTTCTTCCCCCTACTACAGTTAGAGCAGGACTATATAACATTGTCAATTTCCAGTCTTTAGAAAGATAGCTCTCTTGTCATATTAGAATCAAATTCAGTAACACTGTTTTTTGTGTTTTTTTTTTTCTAATTTGAAAGTTAAGAAGGAGAATTTACCTGAGTCAGGAGATCCATCTCTCCCAGCAAATTGCTGAACATTTGGTCTATATCTTCGTTTGACTCACCCATCTGAAAAAGGAAGAAATCCAGGTATAAACAGTCTAATAAAAGCCTGGTCCTTGGGGATAATTGTCCCATCTCTTTCTTTTCCTCCAAAAGGCCGATCACGGGCAAGTAAGTTGAGAAGAAAAGCTTGTGGAGAGGAAGGTTCATTTCAGCCTGCACGTCCATGCCTGACCTCTCTGCATTTGCTTGGTCCAAGATTGAGCGGAACTCTAGGGACTGTCTCAGAGTGACAATGGGGCTGTTTTCCCAGACAGAACTAGTCTCCTTGGGGCCAACTGGACAAGTGGGTGACATTCAGGAATTCACAACCACGTAGGACACCCTGACTGGAAAAAGAGAATGCCTCGGGTCATGGGCGACGGCACCAGAGCCACAAAGAACTTCACTTCCACTTGAAAACGAACACAAAAATGATGTCAGGTGTGAGTAAGCAAATTCACCAAAAAATTCCTTGCTTTACAAGTTTATATCTGAAACAGCAGTTTTCAGCACATTTATTTGGAAATATTAGGGTGACGCACAGTTAGAACTAAAACGGCCACATGATCAAATGATAAGTGACGGAAATAAAACCTATTTTACATTATAACCTTTCTCTAAACCAAGTGAAGGAAGTGGCCACGGGAGAAAAAGTGCTTCCATAAAGTGTGAGGAGGGACGCCCTGGGAGGTATAACTAATCGCTCTGGTCCGGACACTGTTGGTGAGGCTGGATTAGGACATTAGGGGACATGGTCACAAGGCTTAATTAGTAATGTGTTGTTTGGCAATAAAGACTCAACTGTTTCGTCTGTAAGATGAGGGCTTTGTTGCAGATAATTTCTAAGGGTTGCAAATGCTCTAAAACACTAGAAAATTAGTGCTCATTACAGTTCAGGCTAAGAAGTCTGGTGCATGAATGAGATCAGCATGGATTATTTAAACCAAACAATATGTATGTGTGTGTATGCATGTGTTTGTGTTTCCATCATTTTATATGAAACTTAAATACATACAAAAGTTGAGAAAATCATGTAATTATCTTCATGTACCCATTGTCCAGCTTAAACAATGATCAACTCAAGACTGATCTTTTTTATGTAGATATCATATATGTAACACTAAAGGTTGGTTTTTTCCTCATGTAACCATAATAATATTATCTCTGCACATACACTTGTATGTATTCGTATTGAAAATAAATTATTTGAATTGCCAAGATACAGAAGCAACCTAAGTGTCTATCAATAGATGAATGGATAAAGACGTGGTAAACATATGCCGTGGAATATTACTCAGCCATAAAAGGAGTGAAATCTGACCATTTGCAGCAACACACATGAACTTGGTAGGCACCGTGCTAAGTGAAATAAGTCAAACAGAGAAGGACAAATACTATATGATATCACTTATATGTAGAATCTAAAAAAATACAGTAAATTAGTGGATAAAACAAAAAAAGAAGCAGATTCACAGGTGTTGAGAACAAATTAGTGGTTACCAGTGGGGAGAGAGAGGAGGGGAGCGGCAATATAGGGGTGCAGGGTAAGACGTACAAACAATTTGGTATGAAGTAAGAAAGGTTATGACCAACCTAGATGGCATATTCAAAAGCACAGACATTACTTTGCCGACTGAGGTCTGTCTAGTCAAGGCTATGGTTTTTCCTGTGGTCATGTATGGATGTGAGAGTTGGACTGTGAGGAAGGCTGAGGACCAAAGGATTGATGCTTTTGAACTGTGGTGTTGGAGAAGACTCTTGAGGGTCCCTTGGACTGCAAGGAGATCCAACCAGTCCATTCTGAAGGAGATCAGCCCTGGGATTTCTTTGGAAGGAATGATGCTGAGGCTGAAACTCCAGTACTTTGGCCACCTCACGCGAAGAATTGACTCATTGGAAAAGACTCTGATGCTGGGAGGGATTGGGGGCAGGAGGAGAAGGGGACGACAGAGGATGAGATGGCTGGATGGCATCACGGACTCGATGGATGTGAATCTGAGTGAACTCCGGGAGTTGGTGATGGACAGGGAGGCCTGGTGTGCTGCGATTCATGGGGTCGCAAAGAGTCAGACACGACTGAGCAAGTGAACTGAACTGAACTGAAACTACAAGAATATATTGCATGACATGAGAATATAGCCACTATTTTATAATAGCTATAAATGAGGTAAAACCTTTAAAAATTGTGAATCACTATACTATATACCTATAACTTACATAATACCATACAGCAACTATACGTCAATAAAAAATATTTGGCTAAAATAGGCCAAGTCAAGGTGGATTTATCTTTCCTTGAATAAACTATCATGAAAACTTTTGGTTCTCCCTTTACTATAACCTCAAACTAATACTTAAGAATAATACCTTTTCATATTTAATAACTTTAGTTGATCAGGATTTAACTAAACCCTCTGTCTCTTTATATGTAGCTAAAAGACCTCTGTCATACGGACTCTGCTTATTTAAAACTGACCTAAATGATTTAAGAAATCAGTCCTTGAAAGTACAGATGATGAAGACATTGTCTAGCACTTAACCTTGTTCTAGGAACTGATCTCTAAGCCGGGTTGATTTTAACAGTAAACAGCTAGAACGGCACTGACACTGAGAAATCAGAACGAATGAGGGCTGCAAAAACCATCTGGAGTCCATCAGTGCATATCTTCCGGACATCCACCCCGTGGACTTCCCTGGTGGCCCAGAGGCTAAGACGTGGCATCGATGGGTCAGAAATATCCACTGAGCCCAAACACCTTAGATTCTCAGACTGTATGCACCACCGATACAGAATGGGTAGAGGCATACACACACCACTATATATAAAATAGATAACCAACAAGAACCTCCTGCAGAGCACAGAAACTCTACTCAGTATTCTGCAATAGCCTATATGGGAAAAGAATCTGAAAAGAATGAATATATGCCTAACTGAATCACTTTGCTGTACACCTGGAGCCAACGCAACATTGTAAATCAACTATACTCCAATACACAATAAAAATTAAGTTAAAAATTTTAAAAAAACAGAACAGGTTGAGGACATGCCAGAGTGAATCATATACCTAATGTGGAAATAACTCGAAACAGCAGCCCATTCTTGTGACCTCTGCTGACTCCCCCTGTGTTCATCAAAGTAGAAAAATCTCCCCCCCCCCGCCCTTTCATTCCTTTTCCCTAGAGTCCTGATATTGAATTATTTAAAGGAGTTAACATCAAAATTATTCCGTAAATCTTGTTATAAGTAAAGCAGGTTGCTGAAAGGATAACAGTTTAAAAGTGTTGTTATCCTTGGTGAAAAATCCTGAAACATTTAGTTAAGAGCTATTAATAACGTAAATGTGTATTAATGTGTAAATTCAAACCAGACTACATACTTATCTTCCCTACAAGAAAACCTTGCTTTTGGAATGAACAGAACCAGAGTTCCATGGATATACACAGTGTCCATACACACACACACGCACAAGAAAATAGGGCTGTGTCTATTTGCTATTTCCTGAAGGTCAAAATCAAGAGTAAAAAGAGAGAAAGGAAACACCCAGCCCTGAGCACCCAGCCCTGTTATGGGTTAACAGTCAAAAGAGAAGGGGTGGAGGAGCCTTAGTGAAGCAATGGATTGTGAAACAAGCAGCATGCACGTAGCGACTGGGTGGAATTAACATCTTTTTGTGAGTATGTCATCTCTGAACTCCTTTTGTGTCTTGGGAAGAACAACACATTGTTGATTAAAAACATTTGCAGTCATTCTTTATCAGATAGATTTTGCTTTTTTTTTTTTTTTGGAGGGTGCAGAGAGTTGGATAGGAGTGGGATGGGGTGGTTGAGGCTGTACATTCAGGCCGAAATTCTGCCTTAGAGTCCCTGAATGATGGTGGCATTTTCCCTAATGCTCCGTCTTTCCCTAAGGCTCAAACTTCTCAGCCTGTTTTTATCTACAGTTAGTTTCTCTTCTCCACATATATACATTTCCTATATAAGCTTTAAATATGCATATTTTAAAAAATCTGCCTGTAAGAGAAAACATGGAGACTCTAGGAGGTGTTAATGCAACTTGTGATGACTGTTTCACAATATATACTTATAACATATCATTATGTCGACGCCTTAGTGTCAGATGTCAGTCCGATCCCCAGAGTGCAGGAAAAAGTGTATCCTGATAGCATTCTAATATATATTCATGTTGTATATTATGTTATGTAATATAAATATATTTATATATAACATATAACATATAACATATGTTATATATAAATATATATCTATATATTGCTTAATAGGACATCCGTTTATATCTGTGGCAAAGTTAACCTTGTCTATTTAACTCAGTTCGGATGCGGGTTTTATTGCCACTTGGATGAGAAATTCCAGCCATGATTTTGGACCTGAGTGACTCACCTAAAACAATCCATTCAATATTCCATAAGCTTTTTCATCATTCTTCCCCCTCTGGTGCATTCTCCTCCTATATGCCCTAGCTTGACTATTGGTCATTATCCAACTATCAGTCTAATTTAGAAACCCTGGCATAGTCCCCAGACTCTTCCAATTTTTCTACCCCCATCAGTCCAAAAAAAAAAAATCCTGTCGGTGGTTCCTGCAGAGAGCTTTCCTTTTCTTCATCCTCACTGTTGAGACTCTTATCAGCTCATCAAGCCTCCAGGATTCCTCATCAAGTCCCATCACTATCATTTCAAATTTGAAATGGGGATCTGGATGTTTCAATCTCCTGTTCCGTGGCTGATCACGGGAAGGGGGGAGAGTTCAAGTCTCGCCACATCTTTTAAAGTCCTTAGTAATTTGTCCCAACCTACTCCTCAGGGTTCAACTCTTACCCATCAGGGCCCTTGACACTGTCTGAACAGGCTTTAAACATTCTCTTTGTCTTGGTACACACTATTTCCTTCAAGTAGCATCCTCCTCTGTCCACTCATCCTTCATATAACCCTACTGATCATTTGGAATCCAACTTTCATGGATGTCAGCATACCTCATGGAGAGACTTGCTGTCCACTGCACTTGGCAACCCTACCAGTAAGTCCAGATGCCAACAACAACCTGAATAAGGTTTTTAAACCTCCCTGGGTTAGTTTCCTCATCCGTAAAATGAAGAGATTAACATGTAATTCGAAGTATTGCTGTGACATTCATATTGGTGTGCAACCATGACCACTGTCCAGAACCTTTTCATCTTCCTCAACTGAATTTCATACCCATTAAATAGTAACTCCCCATCCCTCCCACCCCCAGCCCCAAATCCTAGGATCCATCACCCTACTTTCTCTGTTTATGCATCTGGCTACTCTAGACATCTCATGTAACTGGACTGAAATATTTGTCCTCAAGATTGACCCTGGTTGTAGCACTATCGTGTACCGTGTACTATCGTGTATCATGCACTATTGTGCAAGTGAAGTGGTGTTTGGGTCTACAGCTAGATTGCCAGAATTAAACTATAACTATTAACAGAATTCATGAGAAAGACAATTGGAAAATCTGAGGTTCTTTCAGTATCAATTTGTTTTGATATCTTTATTATTATTAAATTAAAAAAACCCAACTGGCTGTGTTTATTTTTTTTTTCAGGGAAAAAATATCAGCCCACACATTGTTGCTCTTTAGCCACTCAGTCTGACTGACTCCTTTGTGACCCCATGGACTGTAGCCTGCCTGGCTCCTCTGTCCATGGGATTTCCCGGGCAAGAATACTGGAGCGGGTTGCCATTTCCTTCTCCAGGGGATCTTCCTAACCCAGGGATTGAACCATTTGGTCCATGGATTATTTATCACTGAGCCACCAGGGAAGCTCCAGCCCACATATTACAACGACAGGTACAAAAGAGGAGATGATTTTAAAAAATCTGCTGGTGATAGGAATCGTACCTGGTATGAATCCAGGTGCTCACAAATGCTGGTGGAGATCCTGAAGTAGCCAGTGTATGGTACAACCGTAAAATAACAGACAATATTGCATTTTACCCAATTCCTGCTGTGTAGTTTTTTTTCAAAATGCAATGAAAGCCCTCCTCAAGAGGAAGTGGTTCATGGAACAACACAGCCTGTGGTTAAAGGTTCTCGCAATGTGTGGGGGAGGAGGGAGGTAAAACTTCTGTGTAACATAAAACAGGAAGCAGAAACATCTCTAAAATTACACGCAGGATCAAATAACACTCAACAAAGAACTATAAGAAATGTCTCGGGTCAACTTAACTGGCTTTGCACAGTATGCTTGAGATCAGTGAAAAAAATGTTTTTATTGGAGTGTAATTGCTTTAAAATGTTGTGTTTCTGCTGTACAACAGCATGAACCAGCCATATGTATACATATGCCCCTTCCTCTGGAGTCTCCCTCCCAACCCCCACCTCCCACCCCTCTAGGTCATCACAGAGTACCGAACTGAGCTCTCCCTGGTATGCAGCAGCTTCCCACTAGCTAGCTATTTCACACATGGTAGTGTGTGTGTGTGTGTGTGTGTGTGTGTGAATGCTCCTCTCAGTTTGTCCCACTTTTCCCTTCCCCTTCCCTGCGTCCACATTTCAGTTCTCTATATCTGCATTTCCGCTCTTGCCCTGCAAATAGGTTCATCTGTACCATTTTTCTAGATTCCATATCTGCCTTAACACAGTATTTGTTTTTCTTTCTGACTTCCTTTACTCTGTATGACAGACTCTAGGTTCATCCACTTCACTACAAATGAGCCAATCCCATTCCTTTTTATGTCTGAGTAATATTCCATTGTATATATGTACCACATCTTCTTTATTCATTCATGGGTGGAAATCAGTGAAAATTTCAAGAACTAGGCTAACAAACAGTTATGAAGTTAACAGGATAATCACTATGGTCATATGAACCATACAGACCGATTTACAACAATCAATCACAAAGGAAATTCATGGGGATGTCGTTAAGCGTGTGTATGTATGGCCCATGCGAAAGCAACACCCAAGACAACAGGAGTCTTTGGTAGGCAGTACTGTGATGGCAAAAGTTTGATGGAAAAAACATTTGTAAATGGATATATTTTATTTAATGATTAAAAAACCACCAATGGGGTCTTTGAAAAAGTCTTAGAATTTGTTACAGGGTAGACACACACACATGTACATAACAACATGAAATGGATTACTGTATTTTTAAAAAGATCTATTTTAAAAAATATTTGTATTTATTTATTTGGCTGCACTGGGTCTGAGTGGTGGCATGCAAACTCTAAGTTGTGGCACGTGGGATTCAGCTCCTGACCAGGGATTGAACCCAGGGCCCCTGCACTGGAAGTGTGGTGTCTTAGTCACTGGACCACCAGGGAAGCACCAAGAGTATGATTTTTAAATGGACTTCTTTCCAAATTGTTTTAGTTTTGAGTGAACGCAGGGTGGAGTGGGCAGAGTAATAATGTACTCTGCTAAGTCAAGCTCCAGGGAGGTGAAAAGTGAGACGGCAGAAAGAGACCCCGAAATATTCAACAGCAACCAAGTTAACCACTTGTGACATGGGGGAAGGGCAGCTTATATGAATGCAAATTCTCACTTGCATCTGTCCTACTGGCTTTTCTATATCTTTAGAAGACAAGAGGTAGACTAGTGTCACTTGTATATACTTGGGCTGAAAAGAGATCTTGAGACTTTCTTAAGTTCCCTTTTTATTCTATATTGAGCATTTACATAAAGTATGGGGAACTGCTTTCGTATTTAGGATCTACTGTGGCATCAAACAAAAGTGACAACATAATTTAGGGCTTTTTGAAGAAATAAAAATAGAAAAATATATTATTCACTCATTTATAAATAAGAACAATGGGAACGAATTTTCATACACACAACGCCTACAGATAGTTATACGTATTCACTGTTTCCTACTTGTCCCTGTTTTCTCTTGAATTTACCCTGCTATGGCTGAATGTTTGTGTCCCACCTACCCCGTCCCTGCCACCAAATTCATCTGTTGCAACCCGAATATCCAACGTGACGGTATCTGTAGATGGAGCCTCTGGGAGGAAGTTAGGTCGTGAGAGTGGAGCCTTCATGTTGGGATTCCTGCTTGTATATGAAGAGATTTGAGGGACTTCCCCGGTAGTCCAGTGGCTAAGACTCTTTGCTCCCAAAGCAGGGGGCCTGGGTTCAATCCCTGGTCAGGGAACTAGATCTTACACGTCACAGCTAAGACCTGGTGCACCCAGACAAATAAAGAGACACAAGAGAGCTTGCTTCTCTCTCTCTGCCACGGGAAGACACAGCAAGAAGACGGCCACTGCAAGCCAGGAAGAAGACCCTCACCAGACACCGGATCTGCTCATGCCTTGGTCTCTGACTTTCCAGCTTCCAGAACTGTTGAGACATAAATGTCTGTTGCTTAAGCTGCCCAGCCTACGACGGTATTTTTGTTCTAGCATCTCAAAATGACGAAATGAAGAGCGTTAGTTGCTCAGTCATGTCTGACTCTTTACAACACCATGGACTGGGGCCTGCCAGGCTTCTCTGTCCATGGAATTCTCCAGGCAAGAATACAGGAGCTGGTAGCCATTCCCTTCTGCAGGGGATCTTCCCAGGGATCAAACCCCGGTCTGCTGCATGGCAGGCATCTCCTTTACCATCTGAGCCACCATGAACTTTTGTTGCCACCATGTCACCAAACGGTGTCAAGATCACCAACAACCATCACATTTCTAAGTCCAGTAGTTAGTTCTCAGCCTCTCAAGCAGCATTTAACACCATTCACCGATCACCTTGTTTTAGAAACATTTTCTTCACTTGGCTTCCATGAAAGTTTTCCTTCCTGCTTTTCTTCCTAACAGAGACCAACTGAACTTGAAGCTAGTAAAACTTAAGTTTCAGGGATTCCAGGGACTTCCCTGGTGGTCCAGTGGTTTAGAATCCACCTTGTAGTACAGGCGACTCAGATTCAATCCCTGATCTGGGAACTAGGATCCCGCATGCTGCAGAGCATCCAAGCCCACGTGACACAGCGAGTCTGTGTGCCACAGTGAAGACCCCACGTGCCGCAACTGAGACCTGACGCAGCCAAATAAATGAACTTTTTTTTTTTTTAAGTTTCAGGGATCCTCACTTATGGGCTCTTTCTAAGACTGCGCTTCTCTTCTGGCCTCCCAGCCATAGCATGGAACACTGCTTTCTTGCTGAGAGATCACCCTGGCAGTGGTCTCAGGGCTGGGAGTGGGGCTAGTGGGCTGCCAGCATCACTTCCACTTCACCTGGACTCCAGCAAGAGCTGGACCTAAGGTAAATCTCACAGACTGTGGATGCCATCCTCTATTCCGAGGAGAATATCTGAAGGAAACACTGTTCTGCTCTGTTACTTGCTTGGAGTCACCTTGACCCAGGCTCCAAGGCCACCTGACCTCACCCGCAGGGCCAGCTTAGCAGTTGGGAGGGGGCAGGAGCTGTGGGGTCCCAGCTAAACTGGACCAGCTGCTTCTTGAGCCACTGGGAGCCATGGATACCGTGTCATATCCAGCGAAAGCAAGTGACTCGGTTCTCTGCGATATCGCTCCTGGGCAAGAAGCACCCCCAGTGGAAGAAACGACAGAGGAAGTTACAGATGAGGCCTGATCATGGAGAGTTATGTGACCGAAGCAAAACTTTTTCTAAATTACCAGTAACACAATTAATGTTGAGTAACCTAGCTGGAGGAAAGACTAAATTAGCTATTTCCACTACAGAAGATTGTATTTCAAATCCATCCTCATATGGAGAGTTAATCAGAGAATATGTAGTCAAAAATGCAGGAAGACATAAGTCAGGCAGTTAGTAATAATAAAAATAAAAATGTGCTTTGAGGATATTATGATATTTGTGGCATGTATGTTCTTTGAATGGAGAAGGAAATGGCAACCTACTCCAGTATGCTTGCCTGGAGAATCCCATGGACAAAGGAGCCTGGTGGGCCTTTGGGGTCGCAAAGAGTCGGATGTGAGAGTGACTAACACACACACACTTTCTTTTAAAATTGAAATACAGTTGATTTACTGTAATATTTCAGGTGTACAACACAGTGATTCAGCTTATACATATATATGTATAGTATATACACATATTACATATAATGCACATATATATGTATTATTGTTCAGGTTACTTTCCATTATAGGTTAAGGTATTTAATACTGTTCCCTGGGCTATACGGTAGATCCTTGCTGTTTATCTGTTTTATATATAGTAGTGTGTATCTGTTAATCCCAAATTTCTGATTCATCCTCCCCTTCCCCTTTTTCCTTTGGTAACCATGGTTTCTTTATTTTTTTTAATTTTGATATATTTAATTTAATTTAAAAAATTTTTAATTGGAGTATAAGTGCTTTAAAATGAAATGAATGAGCCATATGTATACATATATATATCCCCTCCTACTCCACCCCAGCCCCATCCCACCCCTCTAGGTCACCAGAGCTGAGCTTGCTGTGCCTTAGAGCAGGATCCAACTAGCTATCTATTTTACCCATCATGATCAGTCACTCAGTCGTGTCTGACTCTGCAACCCCATGAACTCTAACCCACCAGGCTTCTCTGTCCATGGAATTCTCCAGGCAAGAATACTGAAGTGGGTTGCCATTTCCTCCTTCAGATGGTCCTCCTGACCCAGGGATGGAACCCGAGTCTCCTGCATCTCCTGCTTGGCAGGATTCTTTACCGCCAAGCCACCTGGGAAGCCCGTTTTACATGTTGCTAAGTTGCTTCAGTCGTGTCCGACTCTGTGCGACCCCAGGGACGGCAGCCCACCAGGCTCCTCCGTCCATGGGATTTTCCAGGCGAGAGTACTGGAGTGGGGTGCCATTGCCTTCTCCATGTTTTACATGTGGCAGTGTATAAACGTCAATCCTAATCTCCCAATTCCTCCCACCCTCCCCTTTCTGCCCTGTGACCACATGTCCATTCCCTACATGTGTGTCTGTATTCCTGCCCTGCAAATAGGTTCATCTGTACCATTTTTCTAGATTCCACCATAGGTTTGTTTCCTATGTCTGTGAGTCTATTTCTGTTTTGTAAGTAAGTTCATTTATATCATTTTTTTTTTAGATTTGTGGTTAAGTACCTTAAAAAATTAGCCATTTGTTGTGATTCCTTTCTCACTCTAAATATTTACTTTCTATTTTAAATTTTATTCATCATTTTGTACTCTCTCTCTTTTTTTTTTTTTTAAAGGAAATGTCTTCAAAATGTGTAAGATTCAAGAACCTCACTGGCTTCCCCTTTCAGCCCCTCCCATAGCCCCTCCTCATTTCCCAGATCTCCTGGTCTTCCCTCTGGCCTCTGTCTACACTCACTCCGGGTTGATCTCACACCGTCCTGTGGCTTTAAACACTGCATACAAGCTGCCGAATCCCAGTGTGCATCTCCAGCCTGCCGGGGTCCAGCCCCGGTGGATCCAGAGTGATTCGAAGGGGAGACGGATAGGCGAGGAAAACTTATGTATTTAGAGATATAAGATTAGATTAGGAAGAAATAGTATAGTACGAAATTTAGGTGGAGAAAAAGAGGCTGAATAACTTGGTTTACAGGGAAAACCAATAAAACCTCAAGACAAGAGGTTTGCAGCATCTACACTAGGCCACTGGTGCCCACTTGAATATAGAAGGGTGCCCCGAGTTAGGCTCCCTTTCCGGTGGATCTCAGCAGCCAGGGCAAGTAAGTAGACGTGGTGAGCCTCTCCGCTCCAGATGGGAATCCAGCCGGAAAAGGGGAGAAAAGAACAACATGGGGAAGCCCAGCCCCCAAACTCCTCTCTTATTTCACATATGCAACTACTACTTAGCCCCCCCCATCCCTCGAGTCTCTGATTCTATCTTCTTTTCTTCTGCTCCTGGGAGCCCCCAGCTGCTTTGAGTACTCTGCCGGTGGGCATCTGCACATGTTTTGCTCTTTATCTGAACACCTGTTTCCTGCTGAGCTAGATGGCTTGCTCCCCACAGCCTTTAGGTGGTTGCTTAAATGTTCCCTCAGTGTTCCCTGACCTCTTTCAAAATCAGCTCTTTACCACAAGCCCACTTCTCCCTGTTTACATTCTCTTTGGCTTCCCTGGCGGCTCAGACGGTAAGAGCGTCTGCCTACAGTGCAGGAGACCCAGGTTCGATCCCTGGGTGGGGAAGATCCCTGGAGAAGGAAATGGCAACCCACTCCAGTATTCTTGCCTGGAAAATCCCATGGACAGAGAAGCCTGATAGGCTACAGTCCATGGGGTCGCAAAGAGTCGGACAAGAATGAACAACTTCACTTCCACTTATCAACTAGAATGTAAGCTCCGTGAGGGCAGGGATTTGACTGTTTTTGCTTCTTGATGGGTTCCCAGGAAGCTGAGCAATGCAGAAACACGATAGACACTGAGTGAATACTTGTCACATGAATGAATGAATAAAAAATGTACAATGCAATACATTCATTTACGTTTCATGAGGGCAAGGATTACTTCTGTGTTCCTAGCACCAAACATAGTGCCTGTCTTGGTCACAGAAGACCTGCAAAAGTCTTCCCTGAATGGATGAATGGCCTCAAGGGGAAGCAGTGGAGAAGAAACGATGAGGGGGGAGACAGATAAGAAAAGGGAAATGGGGACTTACCTGATGGTCCAGTTGTTAAGACTGTGTGCTTCCACTACAGGGAGTGAGGTTCAATCCCTAGTCAAGGAACTAACCTCCTGAATGCCACACAGTGTGGCCAAAAATATTTTTAAAAAAGAAAAGAGAAGGGAAATGTTTCTACAGCCACCATAGTGGGTGGTAAGAATGAACAGGAGGGAATTCCCTGGGGGGTCCAGTGGTTAGGACTCTGAACTTTCATTGCCAATGGACCAGGTCTGGGGAACTAAGATCCCTTAAGCCTTGAGGTACAGTCAAGAAAAGAGAGAAAAAAAGAGAAGGAAAGGAAAGAAAAAAGATGATGCAACGCTAAGTCAAGCTCCAGGTAGGTGAGAGGTGAGATGCATGAATAAGACCCTAAAACGTTCAACAGAACTTGGAAATAATAAGTGACCAAGAGTATTCTTTAATGCTTTCAAAGGGAATACCTTTAAATGGAAAAATCTGGTGGACACACTTTTAACCAAATAATCAGAGACTTAGGATCATCACTGAGTAGACAGCCTATATCACTGCCCCTGTGGTAACACCCCTGAACGTGGCATCACCTCTACACTAATGCACCAGAGTGTTTCGCTGGAGTCTAGTCTGGAGGGGTTAATCCAACAAATCTCCACTTAGGGACTTTCTGCAGAACAAACAAAATGACTTGTCTAGACTCTTCGGGGGCGGGGGGAAGATGTTATTGGGATAATTTGGAAAATGTGAATATGAACCGTGTATCAGAAAATGATTAAATCAATTAAATTTCCTGTGGTTTGTGTTTGAGAAGGTCTTTGTTCTTAAGAGATAAATGGTGAAAAACATAAAGCACACACCGTAAAATGAAACAATGAGTGAATCTGAGTGATGGGAATACGGCTGAGTGTTGCACTTATTCTTACATTTTTGTTGTTGTTGAAGTACTGAAACTTTTCAAGAGAAAAAGTTGAGGAGGGGGGAAAGAATCAAACTCTTTTAAGTCCGGTGGATCTGAATTTAAAAAAGCAAAGCAGGGACTTCGCTTGTGGTACAGAGAAGAATCCACCTGCCAAGGCAGGGGACACAGGTTCGATCCTGTGTCTGGGAAGGTTCCACATGCCTCGGAGCAACTAAAGCCCATGTGCCACAACTACTGAGCCCAAGTACTTCGACTATTAAAGCCCGTGTGCCTAGAGCCTGTGCTGCACAAGAGAAACCACTGCAGTGAGAAGCCCGTGCACTGCAATGAAGAGCAGCCCCAGCTCACTGCAACGAGAGAAAGCCTGTGCGCAGAAACAAAGACCCAGAGCAATAAAAAAATAAACAAAATAAATAAATAAAATGGTACTCCTTAAAAAAAAAAAAAAAAAGCCAAGCCAAAAAAAAAGAAAGAAAGAAAGAAAGAGGAACAGGGAGAGAATGAAATGTGAGATGCTGACAAAGACAATACAAAAGAAAAAAAAATCTATCCTGAGCAGAGCTGATTTGTTATCTCATCTAATTATCATAAAACCCTGTGGGGGTGGGTAACCCTGCTTACTCCCATCTTCATAGATGAAGAGCTTGTGGTTAGGAGTTTGAGTGACAGGCCTGAGATCACACAGGACAAGACTCAGACTCAAGTCCTGTCTCTTCCATCGTGCTGCTTGCTCCTGCCTTATGCAGAAAATAAGCCACATAGTCAAAAAGTCACAGCATGGGAGATGTAGTGAAAGAAAAACGTAGGTGCAAGGTACACTTGGACACTCGCAGCACATCTGCCTAGAGATGACACATGGTCACAGGCACCAATAAAAATGTAAGAGGAGAAAAAGGCACACGTGGTACAGGGAGCCAAACTGAAACAGGATTTCACACAGTAACATCTCAGCTCAAAGGGAGGCTCTTTCACATCAGAGCTTCTAAAGACTCCAGAATGGGGTTTTGTCTTCATGGACATGACTGTGGGTGCTGTCGTAGCATCTCCCTGCTCAGCTATGCTAAGCTAGGGTCCCTGTCTGGCCATGGTCCTGACATCCACCCCTTAGGATAGGTAGAAATGGAGGGGCCGCCTGGGACTTAACGCTGTGCGCAACAAACAGGTGGAAACAGAACTTATCTGGTAATCACAAGATTTTGATGCATGATTTTAAAACAGTAATATTCCCTTCTTCCAACTCCTAGTTGAAAGTGGAAAAGGATGAAGGGAAAGAGCTCCTAGTTGAAAGTGGAAAAGGATGAAGGGAAAGAACTCAAAACACTTTGGCTTCAATTTCTCATTTTTGCTTTGGCAGTGAAGATCAATGTGTTCTAGTGCAAGGAGGATTTCCCTGAGCGATTGCTGAAATTCTTAAATATCCAAGCATGAGAATATTAGTGTCAGATGGCTTTTTAGTTTGCAGGAGGGCATAGGGGATATTTCCTAAATATTCCTAAGGATAAAGAGTCATGACCTAGGCCATCAGTGGAGTAAAAAGGACCAGACATGTCCCCTGAGATGTGTGGAATAGTCCCCAGCAGAGCACATGATCCAGGTTTTGCTTAGAAAGCAGGAAACAGCTCCTCAGGGCTGAATCTGCCACAACACTCTGAGACTGTTGGCCAGCTCTGTGAGTCGTTTCTTACAGCAAAACAGACCCACAGGTTACTGTACACCATAAAAAAAAAATCACTGAAACCAAAAGAAAAACTAAAGGCAACTTATTTCCTCAACTCAAAAACATATTTTGAAATTCAAATACTTCTGAAGCCATGATTCCTACCGTCAAATATGAAATCTGGCTACCACCAGTAGGAATCAGCTGACATAGTATTCCTTAACCACACACGTGTCAACTGAGTGGAACAGAAAAGGTGTCTTTTTATCTTATCATCATTTTACTTGTTATCTGCATTGGTAGTAGAAGACACACTTCATTTAAAAAGTTATCAAGGATTCCCCTGGTGGTCCAGTGCTTAAGAATCCACACTTCATTTTGAGTTTATTTTTGTGTATGGTGTTAGGAAATGTTCTAGTTTCATTCTTTTACATGTAGCTGTCCAGTTTTCCCAGCACGACTTATTGAAGAGACTGTTTTTTCTCCGCTGTATATTCTTGTCTCCTTTGTCAAAGATAAGGTGCCCATATGTGTGTGGGTTTATCTCTGGGCTTTCCATCTTGTTCCACTGCTCTTTATTTCTGTTTTTGTGCCAGTATCATTCTGTCTTGATGACTGTAGCAATTTGAGTCTGTTCTAGTGAGGTGGATGAAGCTAGAACCTGTTATTCAGAGTGAAGTCAAGTCAGAAAGATGTTGGAAAACCAACATCGTATATTAATGCATATATATGGAATCTAGAAAAATAGTATTAATGAACCTATTTGCAGGGAAGGAATGCAGATGCAGATACAGAGACCAGACTTGTGGACACGGTCGGGGAAGGAAAAAGTGCGACAGAGACAGCAGCATCGACACAGGTACCCCACCACATGTGAAATCGACAGCTGGTGAGAAGCTGCTATACAACACAGGGAGCTCGGCTTGGCGCTCTGTGTCGGCCCCGAAGGGTGGGATGCGGGAGGGAAGGAAGGCTGATTTGCACTGTCGTTGGGCAGAAACCAACACAACATTGTAAAGCAATTATCCTCCAAATAAAAAATAAATTAAAAAAAAAAAAAGAATCGAGTGGCAGCGCCTAGCACAGCTCTGGAGGTGGCGGCTGCAGACTGGGTGGCGCGCAAGAATAAGAAGGCTGTCTGCAAAGATTTGAAAAATGGCAACAAATGAAAGTATCAGCGTCTTCAGTTCAGCATCCTTGGCTGTGGAATATGTAGATTCACTTTTGCCTGAGAATCCTCTGCAGGAACCATTTTAAAATGCTTGGAACTATATGTTGAATAATTATACAAAGTTCCAGATTGCAATGTGGGGATCTCTCATAGTTCATGAGGTCCTTTATTTCTTGTTCTGTTTACCTGGATCTTTGTTTCAATTTATACCTTACATGAAGAAGTACAAAATTCAAAAGGACAAACCAGAAACATGGGAAAACCAATGGAAATATTTTAAAGTGCTTCTCTTTAATCACTTTTGTATCCAGCTTCCATTGATTTGTGGAACTTATTATTTTACAAAGTATTTCAGTATTCCCTCTGACTGGGAAACAATGCCAAGATGGTACATGCTTTTGGCAAGATGTTTTGGCTGTGCAGTGATCCGAGGATACTTAGCACTATTTCTTGCATAGGCTTTTACATCACAAAAGAACATATAAATATATTCATAAAATTCATCATGAGTTTCAGGCTCCATTTGGAATGGAAGCTGAATATGCATATCCTCTGGAAACCATAACTCTTGGAACTGGATTTTTCCTTGCTGCTACCGCTAAGTCACTTCAGTTGTGTCCGACTCTGTGCGACCCCATAGATGGCAGCCCACCAGGCTGCCCCGTCCCTGGGATTCTCCAGGCAAGAACACTGGAGTGGGTTGCCATTTCCTTCTCCAATGCATGAAAGTGAAAAGTGAAAGTGAAGTCGCTCAGTCATATCCGACTCTTAGCGACCCCATGGATTGCAGCCTACCAGGCTCCTCCATCCATGGGATTTTCCAGGCTTTTATGTGATCATGTTATTCTTCTTTGGGCCTGGGTGACTGTTCATTTGATAGAGACTACTGAAGTCCATAGTGGTTATGACATTCCTCTCAACCCTTTAAATCTCAGTCCCTTCTATGCTAGTTCTCAGAATCACCATTTGCACCACATGAACTTCACTGGAAACTATGCTTCAACATTTACATGGTGGGACAGAATTTTTGGAACAGACTCTCAATTTAATGCCTACAATGAAAAGATGGAAGAAAGTTGAGAAAAAGACTGAATAAGCATCTCATATAAACCTTCCGGAAAATATGCGTTTCCTGAATTGAAGCTAGTAGCTAACATTGCTTCTGCGGAGCAGAAATATACATATGACTTGGCCACTAAGTGATTAAAAAGAATATCAACAACTTTTAATTAATTTCCTAGTGGGAGCTTTCACATATTTAAATACAGTTTTCCTGAGCAAGTTTTAAGGGCCTTTTTGCTAATCTTACAAAAAGGATTTAAGTAATGGAAGGAGTATTAATTGAAGTCTTTCCCCCAACATTGTACCATAGGCCTGAAGCCAAAATTGGTCTTTAAACCTTTTAAATATATAGTGGCCCTTTCAGGAACTCTTGGTAGTGGTATTGGCCTCCTATTGAACTTTAAATACCTTTTTGGAATTTGTATGAAAACCAAATGCTATGGATTGAACTATACCAGTCTGTACAGTATGAGTGAGTGCCAAATCCAGAATAGCCAGTGCCAGGGATTTCTTCTTATCTGGAGCTGACCAGTTTGAAGTGACTCTTTGGGAAGTCCTTTTTGATTACAATGTACCACTGTTATCTATAAATTAAGGCATTTATGAATTGATGTAAGACTATGTTAATCTAAAGGTTTTCAGGTTACTTGAACCTTTTTTAAAAATTAAGCTTTATTTCTGCTATTTACCCTTTCATTTTTGTATATCAAGCTTTCTTTGTACTTAAAGCAGTGTCCTGAAACTGCGTACTGGCTTGCTGCATTTGCACTTGGAGCTATTGAAATAAATGAGATTTTGTTTGATTATTCCATTTCCAATTAAAAAAAAAAAAGAATCCACACTTCCATTGCACTGGGTTCAATCTCTGGTTGGGAAATGAAGATCCTGCATGCCGCACAACCAAAAAATAAATAAATAAAAATACAATAAGAAATAAATAAAAAGCTTTAAAAAAATTCACAGTGATGCAGCACTGAAATGCAAAGTTAAGATCTGGTGAAGACTGACATTCATAGACCAGGACATGCAATTCATGGCAGCAGAAATTACTAGAGTGCTCAGACTGTAATTTTCAAACTCAAAAGAGGTGGATTTCACAGATTTCTGTATCATGAAGAATTATCATTTAGGTACCAAAGGCCTACCTATTAAACACTTGTAATTGGAATTCAAAAGTTGTTTCACTTCCAAAAATATTTAAGACTGTAAAGAAAAATAAATCTTTGTATTTAAGCAAATAAGAAATATTTTTAAAATTCATGACTTTTTTCAGTTCGGTCGCTCAGTTCTGTCTGACTCTTTGCGACCCCATGGACTGCAGCACACCAGGCCTCCCTGTCCATCACCAACTCCCAGAGTTTACTCAAACTCATGTCTGTTGAGTCGGTGATGCCAACCATCTCATCCTCTGTTGTCCCCTTCTCCTCCTGCCTTCAATCTTTCCCAGCATCAGGGTCTTTTCACATGAGTCAGTTCTTCATATCACATGGCCAAAGTATTGGAGTTTCAGCTTCAGCATCAGTCCTTCCAATGAATATTCAGGACTGATTTCCTTTAGGATGGACTGACTCTTTTGGATGAGCCTAAAAATAACACTGGGAACTCTAAAGGTTGAAAGGAACAGGCTTGGCTAAGTGTCTGGCATGCTCAGCCTGTCTTAGAATCTTAAGATTCTCAATGTGTAGAGGTAAAGGCTCACATTTTATTTGTAATACCAAGAAGAAACAGTATGAAATTCTGCAAGCAACTGTATGCTGTTATGTCCCAAAATGTCTCTGAACATTCGATGCAGTGTCTTCCACCTCCAGAAAGAAACTGTTAAAGGAATTGATCAATGAAATAGGATAATGATGCTGAATGTTCTTAGGATAAGAAGTGAACAATGACCTTTGGCTTTAACCACATAAAAGTCACTGGTTATCTCTGGAGAAGCGTTGAGGGTGGAAACCAAATGGAGCCCCTTCAGAAGGGAGTGGGGAAGAGAGATAAGACAAGACAACCTATCTGAGAAGGTGAGTCCATTCGGTCAGTAGCAATTATAACACGCATTCCTGTCTGTCACTCACAGTTCTTCCAATTTCATGGCTCCAAACATCTTTCTTTTAAACTGAAATTTTATTTATTTTTATCTACTTATTTTTTTCTTTCGGCTGCACCACATAGCGCGTGGGATCTTAGTTCCCCAACCAGGGCTCAAATCCACGGCCCCTGCAAGGAAGTCCCCCACAGATGTGCTCTGCCATCATTTAACCACTTCTCTGTTGCTAGAAATGGATTATTTGTCCTTCTTTTCAAGAAATAATGTTACGAGCCAGATGTTTTCCTTTGCAGAAAAATTATACGCAGCAAGGCTTAAGGATAAAACTGGAAATATCAATTAATTATTGTTGCCTTTCTGTGGGGTGAAAAAATCTCTGGTTTTGGGTCTTGGTCAGTATTCTGCACCTGGCACCAAAACCCCCAAAGGACTGGGGCTGTTGGTTAAAAATAACAGTCAAGGTGGTAAACTCTGCATTAATGAGCTCAAGCAGCGTGTGACCCCACCATCGCCTGGCCTTCTCTCTATTTTCAAGTATTTATGGCCATTTCTGTGAGCACGTGTGTCTAAAACATGATATACCATGTGCCATGGAAAAGATATCAGAAAAATCTGAGGTGCATTTAAGAGTTTTCAGTGGCAACCCAGTTCTAATTATTCTTCTATAAATTTTACTAAAACTTTTTAGTAAATTCTAAAGTATTTTACTAAAATTTTAGTAAATGAGTAAATTTTTAGTAAATTTTAAAATTAGTAAATTTTCTCTCTGTTTTCCTCAAAGATGCACTGACAATGTTTTCTACCCTATTTTGAAGTTAGAACTGAATTTAGAACTATTTTCAAGATAGGAACTGAATTTTTACTCCCACACATTCACGATGATTAATCCCTTAAAAAAAAAAAAAAAGCAAAAAACATCTATTAACAGTATTTTTCTCCCAAATCATCTTCCATAAGTAGCTGGGGTGCGGTGTGTGTGTGGAGGGGGGCGCTCCTATTTTGCTCACATTTGCCTTGAGACACATGGGCCCACCCACGGCTGAGGCTGGGGGACCACTGAGCCAGCTGGGGCAGACAAGACCCTTCCCCAGGGACAGAGCAGAGTCTAGAACTCAGAGACAAAACCCAGCATTGTCATTTATTGGCTGGATAACCTTGGACAAGTTACTTAAACTTCTCGGCACTTTAGTTTTCTCACCTTTGAAAGGTGTGATAACTAGCTGCCTCGTGGAGGCCAGGTGAGAGTCTATAAATGAATGCATGTCCAGTCTGTACAACAGGCCTGGCTGAGCTCTGCGCACTCAGTAACTGTAGCCCCAAACCATAAGCAACTGGAACTGAAGCCTTCTTTAGCCTCTGAAAGGCCTGGAAGGCTGAAGACATTCCGATAATAATCCTTTAGAAGCCGGCATTATTTTTCCTATTTTACAAAGTTTAAGCAACTTATCCTAGATCAGAAAATTAGTTAGCTGCAATAGTATGGGATCACTAATTACTTTACTTAAAGTAAGTACCACTTTGAATCACTGCCTTAGATCCATATTTAGAGTCTTATTAGCAGCTTAAGGTTTGAGGAGAGAGATTTTAGGTGAATGCAGTAGCTTTGGTGCTTCAGACTCAGCTTAAAAGTCACCTCCTCAAAGAAAAGCAGGCCCCCTCAAGATCTCCACCAAATCATATTGGATGCTCCAATGCTCAAGGATACGGGCTGATCGGATATTCTGATCATGGTTGTGGAGAGAAGGGTGACGGTGAGCAGTGCATGTCACACTGTTCCAGCCAACAGTCTCCTGACTAGAAGCCTAATGCTCAGCCCACCCTTTCCCCACCAGGAAAACCAACTGGCTCCACAGGCATTTCAGGGTGGGAAAGTCATGAATGGAAAGAAAAGGGAGAGTGTTCTAAAATATATATGTATCTTTTTTTTTTTTTTTACAACAGTCTCTTTAAAGACTTTTTTTTTAGTTGGAGTATTGTTCATTTACAACGTTGTGTGAGTCTTAAGTGTACAGCAAACTGGTTCAGTTATCCATATACAAATTATTTTTCAGATTCTTTCCCATATAGGTTACTACAGAGTATTGAGTGTAGCTCCCTGTGCTATACAGTAGGACCTAAATAGACATTTCTCCAAAGAAGACACAAAGATGGCCAACAGGCATGTGAATAGATGCTCAATATCGCTATTAGACAAAAAGTGAAAGAGAAACCGTTAGTCGCTCAGTCGTGTCCAATGCTTTGCAGTCTCATAGACTGTAGCCTGCCAAGTTCCTCTGTCCATGGAATTCTCCAGGCCAGAATACTGAAGTGGGTAGCCATTCCTTTCTCCAAGGGATCTTCCCACCCCAGGGATCAAGACCAGGTCTCCTGCAGTGCAAGCAGACTCTTTACCATCTGAGTCACCAGGGAAATGAAAATCAAAACTATAAATCCAAACAGTCAGGATGGTCATCATTAAAAAGTCCACAAATAATAAATACTATAGAGGGTATGGAGAAAAAGGAACCCTCCTTCACTGTTGGTGGGAATATAAGTTGGTGCAGCCTCTATGGTTATCAGTGTGTGCATGCATGCTAAGTCACTCCAGTAGTGTCTGCCTCTATGCAACCCTATGAACTGCAGCCCACCAGGCTTTGGGGATTCTCCAGGCAAGAATACTGGAGAGGGTTGCCATGTCCCCTCCAGGGGATCTTCCCAACCCAGGGGTTGAAAGCACGTCCTTTGCATCTCCTGCGTTGGCAGCTGGGTTCTTTACCACTAGCACCACCTGGGAAGCCCACAGATATCAGTATGGAGGCTCCTTAAAAAAATAAACCTAGAGTTACTGTATAATCTTGTAATCCCACTCCCGGGCATATATCCAGAGAGAATTCTAATTTAAAAATATACATGCACACCCCAACGTTAATAGCTGCACTATTTACAATAGCCAAGATACAGAAGCAACCTAAATGTCTATTGACAGATGAATGGATAAAAAAAGATGTGGTATGTATGTATGTATTTATGTAGGTTGGGATGACCTAGAGAAATGGGTGATACAAAGACAAATATACCTAGAGACCACTTGTTTATTTTCACATGAACTCATTTAACTACACAGTGATAGGTCATAGTTTTAGACCATGATTCTTTACTTCTTAATTCATTCATTATCTCAAGAAGCAATAATGGGATGCAAGCTCTCTGCCAGACTTTATGGTAATGCTAGAATCCATACCTTGAATATTTGGTGAATGGATGAATAAAGTTCAAAGTCTAAACAGGATGGCAGAGGTGAAAATAATTTAACACCATGTAACAATAATTTATGGAGAAGGCAATGGCACCCCACTCCAGTACTCTTGCCTGGAAAACTCCATGGATGGAGGAGCCTGGTGGGCTGCAGTCCATGGGGTCACAAAGAGTTGGACACAACTGAGCGACTTCATTTTCACTTTTCACTTTCATGCACTGGAGAAGGAAATTGCAACCCACTCTAGTGTTCTTGCCTGGAGAATCCCAGGGATGGGGGAGCCTGGTGGGCTTCCGTCTATGGGGTCGCACAGGGTTGGACATGACTGAAGTGACTTAGCAGCAACAATAATTTAAGGGCTCCCCCTCAGGAGTAAAGAATTCACCTGAAATGGAAGAGCCACAGGAGATGCAGGTTCGATCCCTGGGTAGGGAAGATCCCCTGAAGTACGAGATGGCAACCCACTCCAGTATTTTTGCCTAGAGAATCCCGTAGACAGAGGAGCCTGGAGGGCTACAGTCCACAGTTCAGTTCAGTTCAGTCGCTCAGTCGTGTCCGACTCTTTGTGACCCCATGAATCGCAGCATGCCAGGCCTCCCTGTTCATCACCATCTCCCGGAGTTCACTCAGACTCACGTCCATCGAGTCCGTGATGCCATCCAGCCATCTCATCCTTGGTCGTCCCCTTCTCCTCCTGCCCCCAATCCCTCCCAGCATCAGAGTCTTTTCCAATGAGTCAACTCTTTGCATGAGCTGCAGTCAAACGCAACTGAGTGACTGAGCACACACAAAGAATAATATGAAAGATATAAAATAATAAGGGGTCAGAGAAGAGAGATCACTCACTCTCTAGGGGTGAGAAGTTGTTCTCTGCAGCCTGAGACGATGGTGGGATGCACAGCAGCTAAGAGCATGGGCCAGCACTTTGGATTCTGGAAGACCTGGGGTTCGGCCCTGCCCTCATTGTGTTAAGACCTGGGGTTCTGCCCTACCCTCATTGTGGTAAAACACTGAGAAACTTGGCCTGTTATTAACAGTGTTGGTTTCTCAATCTATTAAACGAGGATATTTCACTGAATTTTTGTAAAGATTAAATAAGATAACACCAAATGCCTCATGCATGTGAGATGCTCAGAGAGTGCTAAGAGTGATCACGTCACCATTGCCCTTGTTGAGTCAGTACATATATCCTATGAGAAGAATGCCAGACTCTGGAAGCACATGGTGGGTTGACAGAGTTGGGATATCTAGTGAGGTCTAAGCTCATCTTTTTGGATTTGGATCTGCACTTTCTTTGCAGCCTGCCTGCTGCCCTCTTAGTCTCTCAGTCGTGTCTGATTCTTTGCGACCCTGCAGACTGTAGCCCTCCAAGCTCCTCTGTCCATGGGATTTTTCAGGCAAGAATACTGGAGTCCGTTGCCATTTCCTCCTCCAGGGGATCTTCCTGAATTAGGGATCAAACCCAAGTCTCCTTCACTGCAGGTGGATTCCTTACTGCTGAGCCATCAGGGAAGCCCCTTTTTTGCAACAGTAGTTCTCAAAGTGTGAGTCTCAGACCAATAGCCACAGCATCACCCAGATACTTGGAAATGCAAATTCTTCAGCCCCACTCCAAAATTATTGAATCAGAAACTCTGGGGGTGAGGACTAACAATCTGTGTTTTAAAAGGCCTCCCATGTGATTTGTCTGCATGCTAAAGTTTGAAAACCACTGGTTTACAAATAGATGGAAAAATTTTTTTTAAAGTGTGGGAAGTGGGAGGGAGGTTCAAGAGGGAGGGGACATGTATATACCAATGGCTGATTTATGTTGATGTATGGCAGAAACCAACACAATATTGTAATTATCTACAATTAAAAACAAATAAAAAAATGTTATAGGCAAGTACAGGGTGTATGAAGATTATGAGAATCAAAAGTTTTAGCCAAGACAAAAATGGCTTGAGCTTTACGTTAAATGCAAGGAAAGAAGGCACTCGCCATATGTCATGCCCTGTATTATTTCTGTGTTGAAAATGCATAAAAAACTGTCTATTTACTGTTTAAAGGTACAGAATGAGGGAATTCCCTGGCGGTCAAGTGGTTTAGACTGCGCTATCACTGCCCAAGGGCCCAGATGCGATCCCTGGTTGGGGAACTAAGTTCTCACAGGCTTTGTGGCATGGCTAAAAAAAAGATTAAAAAAGAAAAACCAGTATGGAACGAAAAAGAACCAGGTTATATATTGGATCTAACCTGGTTAGATACTGGAAAATCCAGCTTATTTTTATCACTAATGTTCCTTTCCTGGGCAACGTGTAACCTCTTGAGGAAAATGTTCTCTCAATTGCTATGGGACTTGGAAGGACTTCCTTTCCTTATTCATACGGAAGAAGCAGATTCACAGTGTAAAGATGGTAATGACGATGATGGTTTTAAATAAGGCATCCCGTTCTCTGATGTGAGGTCTCTGTCCTCTCCCCTTGACTCTGAGCAGTCTCTGACTGCTGACGGATGCAGTATTAAGGAAGTGATGCTTTGTGTGCAGGGCAGGCCAGGAGAGACCATCCACAAGGTTGCTTAGAACTCCCTCCATACACTCCCCGTGCAAGCCCAGCTGCCACCCCGTGAGAAGCCAGAGCCACCTGGAGGGGCTACAGGAGACACTCTGGTTACCAGTCCCGGCCCAGCTCAGGGGCCAGGCTAGTGAGTAAAAAATCCTCCAGGTAAGCCCAGTCTCCAGCAGTTTGCACCACCTCCAGCTGTTCAAGTATCCCCAGCTGAGGTCACAGACATCTCGCAGAGCTGAGGCCAGCTAGCCCTGTGGTGGCGAGTCCTGACCCACACAATCTGTGGTCACAATAAAACTGTCTGTTGCAGAGCACTGAGTTTGGGGTGGTCTGTTATGCAGCTGTTGGTAGTGGAGCAAATGATCAGTGCAGCTACCACTCCAGGGTACCTTCTACAACTCCAGCATGGTACTATGCTCTTATGCTACATTCTGCCTCATTGCACCTGCTCTGCAAAATACGTTAGTCCCATCTGCAAGTGAAGAAATGCAGGCTGTGAGCAGAAAAGTGTCACGCAAAGGGACACGCGGTAAACGACTATGTATGTCAATATTCAGTGCGTTAAAAAAAGCCAAAATGTCAGTATTTATCCAAAAACAATAATGAGAAAACGGCGAAAATTGTGGTGGTCATTTGTAATGAATAGAAAGATCAAATCACTATGTTGTGCACCAAGAACACACACAGTGGTTGTAGGTCAACTATACTTCAAAAACAAAGACATTCATAGAAGGATATTAGATCTGTGGTTACTGGGGGGTGGGGTGGGGATTGGAAGAAGGTGTTCAAAAGGTACGAACTTCTGCTTATAAGATAAACAAGCATTAGGGATGTAGTGTACATCATGATGCATATAATTAACACTGGATGTTATATATGAAGGATATTAACAGAGTAAGTCCTAAGAGTTCTCATCACAAGGAAAAAAAATTTATTACTTAGATTTTATATATATATATATGAGATGATGGATATTCACCAAACTTATTGTGGTAATTGTTTCATGATCTGTGTAATTCAAATCATGTAAATACGCTGATAGGGGCTTCCCTGGTGGCTCAGTAGCTAAGAATCCACCTGGCGATGCAGGAGACACAGTTTCTTCCCCTGATCCAAGAAGATCCCACAACTAAGTCCGTGCACTACAATTACTGAGGCTGTGCTGTAGACCCCAGTAGCTCTAGAACTGAAGCTGGCGTGCCCCAGAGCCCCCACTCCCCAAGAGAAGCCACTGCAGTGAGAAACCCGCCCCTGCAACTAGAGAGTAGCCCCCGCTCTCTGCAACTAGAGAAACGAAGACCCAGCACAGCCAAAAATACATAAATAAATAGAATTATTCTTAAAAAGATACATGCACTGATAACTTCTGGTCAGTGGGCAGTGAATACACATCCTTTCCTACGATTCAAGTGAAATGACTCCAGAGCAGTCTGGAAAGCAAGGAAGGATGCCACTGCTAGAGGAAAAACCTTGAGGAATTTCTGGAAGATGTTAAGGAGAAGGGATTGTATAGAGAACGACGAGAGCAAGGGAAGCAGTGGTCCAATGTGGGTCTGGAGGAGGGCTGTCAAACACAGCGCCCAGGAAAACGCCCAAACTCGGGGTCAGCAAAGATGCAAGTCCATGGACAAACTGGAGTAATTAAGGACCGATGCTGTGGCCATTCGACTCCTCTGTTACAAGGAACAAAGAGAAACTGCAACTGCCCTGGGTCTAAAACTAGCAAGAATCCTTGCCCTATACGCTATGGGAGAACGGGCTCACAGGTTCTTAAGGTGAGACTTGAGCCAAGAAAACAAAAACAAATAAAGCAGTTTGGGGCTCTGTAACAGACATGAGATCCCAGTCCAATCAGCCAACTATTCATCCATCCTTCCATCCATTAGAAGGGGTTGAGAAAAGAAATGCCCACATTCAATGAAATGCACTAAGAACTCTTAGGAGCTCCACTTTCAGCATAAGTGGAGGCCAGCATATTGCTGGCCTCAGCAAACAGCCCCCAAGGAGGACTGAAACTTACACATCTGATCTTTATCCAAACCAAACAGGAAAGCTGCCTTCGGTCAATCACCACATCCATCTATAGAACCTGTCAGCCTCATAGTCAAGAAAGAGGCTGTTCCGCTGCCAAGTAAGTCATACCACCTTCTTATGTTATTCTAGCCTTTCAATAAAAGTATGAATCAACAACCAAGATTTCAAAAAATCTTTTCAGCTATGCTGAGAGGGGCAGCATTTTATTTGTATCATATTTGTATTGGACAGGGCTCCAGAGAACCACAGTCTTCTGTTTTCACAAGTGCCTAAGCATTTTGACTCAACTCTCCCAGTAGCTGGCACAGTGCTATGGTTGGATAACAGTTCAACTATTGGAACTCAATGGATAACAGTTCATGTTAATATGTATTAGCACCTTTAAAAAAGAATAGTAGGAGTTATAAATATGGGACAATTACTATAGATCAGACACATAGAGTCTCTCATTTAATTCTCAAAGCAATCTTAGGATGTAGTGACATTATTCTGATTTTATAGGTTATAAAACTTAGGGCTGGAGAAACAATAATTTGCACAAGCTCATGTGAGCGGAGGACTGTGCCCAGGTCTCAGTCGAAAGCTCATGTTCACAGTCATGCCACACAGCCTTCTGAAGACACAGACCGACGGTGATCATTAAGAGGTAGAATCTGGCAGCTATTTTGCTAATGCTGCTGTTACAGTATCTATTTGTCCAGTTTGAATGGACCTGAGTTCGTGACTGTCTTTCACACCACACTGAGGTTAGGCAGAAAATCTTGTATTTTCATCCAAGCCTGTGACACACATCACATACTCAGTAAATGTATTCAGCTGTTGGGTGATCCTAGCTAAGTGATTTAACCTGAGTCCTTGGTATAGTGTCTGATATACTATACTAACCCATTATTATTATCACCACCATCATCATTTTTCTTACTGTATCTCCCTCTAAAACCACCATGTGCTAAAAACTACTGTGTACTAAGTCACTTCAGCTGTGTCCGACTCTTTGCGATCCTATGAACCGTGGCCCACCAGGCTCCTCTGTCCATGGGGTCTCTCTAGGCAAGAATACTGGAGTGGGCTGCCATTCCCTTCTCCAGGGGATCTAAAACCACTAGTAGAAACAAATGTCCGTCACGTACTCACACACCACATACAGGTTCCCAAGTCCCAAGCAGGACTTGCTTACTTCTGCCTGTTGCATTTTTGTGTACCTGAACTGCCATTTTCCCATAGACTAGGCACAGTTTTAAAATACCAAGCTACTGGAAAGGACATCTGTAAGTTGGGTTTCTAGGACAGAGATTGTTATGTTTTTTTTTTTTTTGGCCATGTCACATAGCATGTGAGTTCTTAGTTCCTTGCTAGACCGCCAGGGAAATCCCCAGGACAGAGATTCTTAACCATTCCGAACTACAGAGGAACTGCATTGGAATCTCCCTAAAGCTTTTTCAGACTGTACCCATGGCACTTGTACAACTCCACAATCCAAATCTTATCACTACCTTCCACCCTGGAAGTGAAGTGAAGTCACTCAGTCATGTCAGACACTTTGCGACCCCATGGACAGTAGCCTACCAGGCTCCTCTGTCCATGGGACTTTCCAGGCAAGGGTACTGGAATGAGGTGCCATTTCCTTCTCCACCCTGGAAGGGAGGTGTATTTTTGGAGTTGAAGACCATCACAAAGAGAGCGGCTGTTGTGAGGGTGTGTTATGCTTGTGAGCTAGCAGAGGAAAGCTAAAGAGAAAAAAAAAAGAGTTGACAACCACCACTGTCTAGGGCAACCAATGTGGGTTTACGGTATCCTGCTCTACGTTTTACTTCCACTCTTTTTTCAGTCCCTGTTACTTTTAAGAAGAATCCAAAAAAATAAGGGTGAGGATAGGAGGGTGGGCAGAGGGGCAGATAAAGAATAAAAAGTAAGCAATGGCAATTTGTTGTTTTTTGTTGCTTAGAGGGCTAATGAAGCATTTTGGGTGTAGGCTGAGCTATGCATTAAAATCTGGTTCCAAGGACACACCCCACAGTAACAGAAAATGCTTTTTGTTTCTTTTTCCCCTTAGTTTTCTTCATAAGGCATCTAGTATCCTCCATACAGCTGAACAGTCAACACTTAGTTAGGATACAGTATTTGTGCAATTACCTAGAGCCGCACCGTCCAGTTCAGTAGCCACTAGCCACAGGTGGCCACTGAGCACTTGAACTGTGGCTCGTCCAAACTGAAATGTGCTCTAAGTGTAAGACACGATGGATTTGGAAGATTTAGTATGAAAAAAGAAAAAGAATTCATCCACAATTTCAATATGACTTACATTTACTGTAATTTAGTATGCTGCTGCTGCTAAGTCGCTTCAGTCGTGTCCAACTCTGTGCGACCCCGTAGACGGCAGCCCACCAGGCTCCCCCGTCCCTGGGATTCTCCAGGCAAGAACACTGGAGTGGGTTGCCATTTCCTTCTCCAATGCCATGAAAGTGAAAAGTGAAAGTGAAGTCGCTCAGTCGTGTCCGACTCTTTATGACCCCTTGGACTGCAGCCCACCAGGCTCCTCCATCCATGAGATTTTCCAGGCAAGAGTACTGGAGTGGGGTGCCATTGCCTTCTCCGGTAATTTAGTATAATTAATATTAATTCATTAAATGGTCATTTTGGCTACATACATACTAAATTAAATAGATTACTAAATTAACACTCCGTGTTTCTCTTTGACTGTTTCTAGTGTGGCTTCTTGAAAATGTAAAGTTATTTATGTGGGGACTTTCCTGGCAGGCCAATGGTTAGGATGCCACCCTTTCACTGCAGGGGGTGGGCATGGGTTCGATTCCTGGTCGGGGAACTAAGATCCTTCATGCCGCATCGCGTGGCAAAGTAAATAAATAAATAAAAATAATCTATGTTGCTTGCATTATACTTGTGTTGGACAGGGCTCCAGAGAACCAGAGTTTTCTGTTTTTGCAAGTGCTAAGCACTTTGACTCAGTGGTGGCAGACTATGGGGACTGTACCACATAAACATAATCTGAGTATTACATACTAAGAGTTAAACCCAAATCTCCCCATTTCCTTTCCCACTGCCCTGTATGCTCCAGCTCTGCCGAACAATTTCACGCATGCAGTGCCTGAGGTGGCTTTCTTCCACTGGGCCTCCTGGAAATACCTTTATCCTTCAAAATGCCTTTGGTTCCCCCCGTACTGTGTCTTCCCTACAATCACTCCCATCACCGTCTTATGCTCTTCACAAACTGGAATGTGTTTATTTGCAGGCCTGGGTCTCCCACTAGACCAGAAGCTTCTGGAGCTTTGGTGCCATATCTTATTTTGTTTTACACCTTCTTCTCTGTCTGGCACATGATCAGCCCTCGATAGACATGTGATAAGACTGGAGAAAAAGTTCCAGCGTCAGCATGTTCAGCAGAGTGTCATTCGACTTGAATGTGAACGTAAGCACAGAGGTCCCTTCTGTGAATCTCGAATGAGGGGCGCTTTTCTGCTCTGGTGGTCAGGGCAGTGAGCTCCCTGGGTTTCAGCTTTTCTCTTCTACGGCAATCTTGGGAGCCATTTGCTCACAGCATCGCTCTGCACTTACCCACGTCCCAGGCCCACGCCACTTCATTTCTGTTTGCCACATACAATGGCAGAAATTTAAGCACCATGTCAGTCAACAAATAGTCTGGATTTGCTAAGAAACAGTCTTGACTTGCTAAGCCATATCATTTAGGAATTTAACTAGATAGGAGTCATTCCCCTTAAAAAATAATAAAATAAATGATTTTTTTAATGTTACATCCCAAACCTCATCAGTTCATTGACGCACCAACTGGGAATTTTATGTTATCAGCAGAGATGAAAGAGTTCGTTAATACCATAAATACAGTAGCCTTAGACAAATTCATTTAGTCAGCTCACTGAATTGACATCATTCTGTAAACTGCCTGAAAAAGATTTTGTGGTATTTTTTTCTGTCACATAACTGATTTGTTCCTTCTTTTTGAGACAAAATTCCAACAATGCACTTAACTGAAAAACAAACTTTCGCTCGTGGGGGAAAAAATAGTCTACAACATGAACTATGGTGCAGACAGTGAAGTAATCAGAATTCCACTAAGTGCTACTACGTCATAATTATACTGCCCTGACACCTCCTGTAGCCAAAACAAATGAAACGTCAGCTATCTTGATCTCAGTAGTTACTTCCTAGAAGCCACTTCCAATGTCACAGCCGTGTTACCTACCATTCTTCAACAGGTGCTAGTGAACTCTTAGTCCTGCTCTAACTCGTGCATCCATTTAAAATCCACCTGGTTTTAGATTTTGGAAATATAAGCATCTTAACCTCGGGGCACAAAAACCTCCTTTGTGGAAAAGGCTGTTGTCTTCCCTTCCTCAGAATCCTGATGTTAAACTGATACTCTTAGAGGGGGATTTCCCTGATGGTCCAGTGGTTAAAAACCCACCTTTCAGAGCAAGAGACGTAGGTTCAATCCCTGGTCTGAAAACTAAGATCCCATGTGGCACAGGGCAACTAAGCCCACGAGCCACAGTTAGAGAGACACCCGTGTGCCCCAGTGAAGGTCCAACGTGCCGCAACTAAGACCCAACACAGCCAAATAAATAAATAAATTCCAAAACCCTCACAATCACGGAAATCTTTTATAAGGCCCATGTCACTGGTTGTGAATTCATGTATAAATATGGTGCTTTTCAATATTCATTTCCCACTCTCTCTTTTATTAAAAAGAACTCTGTCTTGAGTTTCAAGGGCATAAAATATTACTGATTAGCTTACTATATTCTTATTTCATTTATACGATAAAGATTGCTGGTCAATTCTTTCAGCAAGTTTCAAAAGAAGAGTTTAAAGCATTAGGATCCTAAAGAGCTAGTTTTACATCCCAGTTCTTAAAATGTAATCTTGGGTAAAATTCTTAAAACTCTCTAAACTGTCATTTCTAATCTGTACGATGAGAATTAATGATAGTACCCTCCCCAAAAGTTACTTAGGCTGAATGACTGTAGCTTTTTATGTAATAAACACATAGTTATTACCAGTTGACATTTCATATCCGTGTCCAAAACGTTTTTTCCAGATTTTTCATTTTTAATTGGAGTATAATTCCTTTACCGTGTTGTAGTTTCTGCTGTACCACAACATGAATCAACTATATGTGTACATATGTCCCCTGCCTCTGAAGCCTCCCTCCCCAAAACTCAGCTTCTCACAGCTTCCCCTCTAAACTGCCCACGTGGTTGATGCCACTTCCATCCTTCCCATTGTTTGGGTCAAGAACTTTCAAGACATCTTTGGTTCCTCTTTCTCTGAAATCCCACATCCACTTGGCCAGGAAATCCTGTTGGCTCTACCATTAAAATATATGCCGATTCCCAAAGCTTCTTAATAGATTTCTGACTTTATCCAGCTTTTTGTCAAGCAGTCACAGTGAGCCTTCGACATGTAAATCAGATCACATTACTCCTCTCCTCAGAATCCTGTAACGGCCCCTCAGTTTATCTCAGCGTAAGGGCCAATGTTTTCATGATGGGTTACACGACCCTATGTGACCTGCCATCTCTTCACCCTCCTCCTAGCCTCCAGCCACACCTATTACTGCCCCTCCAGGCCACACAGGTGCCTTTTCCCTGAACGCACCAGGCTTACTTGTGCCTTGTGGCCTCAGCACTGGCTGTTCCCTCTGCTCAGAACACTGTTCCCTCCGACAGGCAGCTCCTCCAAACCCTGGCTCAGGTCTTACCTTCCCAATGAGGCCAAGCCTGACCATCTCATTTAACACTGCAATTTTACGTCATTCAATTTTACCTTTTTAAGTGGGACTCTTCACTCACCATATTATTTACTTATTATGATGCTTACTGATGCTTATCTGTGTCTCCTCATTGGAATATAGCTCCCCAAATGCAGAGATCTCTGTCTCTTCCATTCACCTGGAATAGCGCTTGGCAAATATTTTTTGGAATGACTGAATTCTATTTAAAGTAGAAATTGAAGTAATATGGAAATTAGCAGTTCCTAACTTACGTATGCTTTACCATACTTAAACGTTACCGTTAGCCTGTGATGAATCTTGGTTACTTCATTAATGACTAAGATTCTACTACTTACATGGTACTTCCTCTTAACCATTTGTAATCTACTTTGTTTTCATGCTATTTAGATTAAAATAAGTTCTCTTTACTTTATGGGACACTCTATTTATGACCGTGCTTTGAGTCAGTGAAGATTCTAATTTCCGTTTCCCAGGGGACTTCCCTGGAGGTCCAGTGGCTAAGATTCTGCGCTCGAAATGCAGGGAACCCAAGTTACATCCCTGGTCAAGGAAGTAGATCCTGGATGCTGCAAGTGAGACCCAGTGTAGCCAAATAAACAGACTAATAATAAATAAATATTAAAAAATAATTTCAGTTCCCCAAGTGCCAATATACTCTAATTCCCAGTTCGGTATCTTTGTAAATGCATATTCCTGCTTTCTAAATACTTTTCAAAAAATCAGCACATTCAGAATAAGATGACCTCTATCAAGAAAAAGTGAAGCGAAGTCGCTCAGTTGTGTCCGACTCTGCGACCCCATGGACTGTAGCCTACCAGGCTCCTCTGTCCCTGGGCTTTTCCAGGCAAGAATACTGGAGTGGTTGCCATTTCCTTCTCCAGGAGATCTTCCCAACCCAGGGATTGAACCCAGGTCTCTGGCATTATTGGCAGACGCTTTACCATCTGAGCCACCAGGGAAGTCCATCAAGAAAAAAGGTAATGCTATTGAGAGGAAGTCGGAGGTACTAATATTATTTTACTTTTTAAGCTAGATGATATGTATCCTGATGTCGGTTTTATTATTATTTGCTGTAATTTATGTATGGGCTTGCCTTGTGGCTCAGCTGGTGAAGAATCCGCCTGCTATGCAAGAGACCTGGATTCAATCCCTGGGTTGGGAAGATTCCCTGGAGAAAGGAAAGGCTACCCACTCCAGTATTCTGGCCTGCAGAATTCCACAGACCATATAGCGCACGGGGTCGCAAAGAGTCAGACACAACTAAGGGACTCTCACACATTCATGTATGTATCTTCATCTACTGTATGTATGGAATATTTCATAGTAAAAAAGGGAAAATAAATCTAGTGTTTGCTTGTTCTATCACTCTGTATTTTCCCTCCAGTTTGATATGATATAGATCTATGGACATAAATCTTCCGGCCAGTTTGTGCAAACATAACTATTGTGTGATTTAGCATTTATCCCCGCTCCCAGCCTGCAGCCATTTCACAGATGAGTCTGTGATATGAGATCAAATCAGAAGGATCCCCAGCAGAAGTAGAAAAAAAAAACTACTCACTGTTCATTGATTTAATTAACACAGCCCATTATCAAGAAGATTGGAAATATAAAGCTAAAAATGGAACCACATGGGGACCTCCCTTGTGGTCTAGTGGTTAAGACTCTGCAGTTCCAATGCAGAGGGTGTGGGTTCAATCCCTGGTCAGGGAACTAAGACCCCACATACTGTGCAACACAGCCAAAAATTAAATCAAATAGTTGCTGCTAAAGAAGATTATTTTTTCAAAAGACACGTTTTCTCACTCTAAAAAGGCATGTTCTTTGCTGGGCCTATCTTCACTTCATCCTCCCTGACCCTCGTACAGTGTAGGAATCTGATGGGTGCTCCCACAGCACAGGGCCTTGGTCTTGTGTGGGGCTGTAACTGCCCATTTATGTCTCCCCTATTAAACTCGAACTTCACTGAGGAAAGGCCTCCTGTTCTTTTCCGCCGTTTAAGCCCTTGCCCTCGGTATAGCGCCTCGAGTGCTGGTGTCATACTGACTCAGTTCAAAGGCCAGCTCTGCTTCTCAGTCCCCGGGTAAGCTTCTTAACCTCTCTGCACTTTCATTTCCTCAACGATAAAGGGTTAATAGCGGTATACGCCCACGTGCGTGCGTGCAGGTACGCTAAGTTACTTCAGTCATGTCCAACTCTTTGTGACCCTATGGACCATAGCCCGCCAGGCTCCTCTGTCCATGCTATTCTCCAGGCAAGAATACTGGAGTGGGTTGCCATGCCCTCCTCCAGAGATCCTCCTGACCCAGAGACAGAACCCAAGCCTCATTATGCTTCCTGCACTGGCAGGTGGGAAACAGCACCACCGGGGAAGCCCCATAAACCCAGCATGTGAAGCTTACTGAAGCAACACATCCAAGTTAGTTAACACAGTTACACAAAATACAAGCTAAATAAATATAATAACTGTTTATGATGACCATTTGGTAATAAAGAGGAAACTGAGTTGACAGAGAAGAAAGACTATCTCTTCTAATATGATTCTTATGCATAGATGATGTTTAGTGATTCAAGTGCAAGATGATGTTTAGAAAATGTCTGGAAATGGAGTCAAAAATTCAAGCTTTATTACAGGAGCTGAGAAGGTGTGGTGCCTTGGGGCGATACTGTAGCTCTGCCTGCTGAAGCATCAGGGTTGGTAGGGGGCCAGCTGGGTCTCAGGGCTTAGACGGATTGATGGTACCACCCAGAAGTGGAACTAATATTGCTGGACATTTAGTAAATGTTATTAGAGTCCCAACTATGGTGCAAGGAGTATGGCTAGGTGATGAGGATGCAGTGCAATCGTAAATGTTTTGGTGTGACAGACTACGGCACACAATTTATTATAAGCTTCTATACTACTAAGAGGTATTGAGTATAAAAATAATTAACATTGAAGAGGATTCGAAGTAAATGAAAACGTTTGTGAAAGTGGGATGGTTTAAAGAAATTAAAAGTGGTCTATTAAATGTAGGCATTTTCAGCGATGCATTTTTAAAAGGCTTTTTATGTGAACCATTTTTAAAGTATTGAATTTGTTACAATACTGCTTCTGTTTTACGTTTTGGTTTTTTGGCTGCAAGGCATGTGGGATCTTAGCTACCTGACCAGGAATGGAACTGGTATGCCCTGCATTGGAAAGGAAAGTCTTAATCATTGGACCACTTAATGAAGTCCCGGCAATGCATTTTATGAGCAGTTCATTCTAATAGTAATATGAAGATACCTAGAACTTTTAATTTGTTATTGAAAAAAGTAAAAAAAACAATAGGTGATTGGTATACATTCTCAGGATATAAAAATACAAAAGATTTAATAGATACTACAAAATTTAGTGTTAAGTGTTAGTTGCTCAATCATGTCCAACTCTTTGCAACCCCATGGACTGTAGCCTGCCAGGTTCCTCTGTCCATGAAATTTTCCAGGCAAGAATACTGGAGTGGGTTGCCATTCCCTTCGCCAGAGGATTTTCTGAACACAGGGATCGAATGTGGGTCTCCTGCATTGCAGGCAGATTTTTTACCATCTGAGCCACCAACGAACAAAACCTAGTAAGCAGTGCTTAAGATATAAAGAAACTGAGTCATAAAGTAATCCATATTACAAAGTTATTTTTCCTGAGAATTAACACTTGAAAAAATTTGAAATCGATTATATAGACCTACCCAAGCTTGGGCTCATCAATTTCCTATTGAAGTTTTTCAATAGAATGGAAATACGCCTTCTTACATGTAGACCAGAAATTCACTGTTTCTTGAGGAACTTCTCAGAAACAAAAGACCTCAAAAGATTTGACTCTTAACAACATCTGTTATCATTTTCTCCATTCTTTTTTGTTAGTGATCGCCATTCTTTGTCAGCCTTCAAGACAGGACAGATTCAAAGAATTCTGGAAACTCCTCAATTGCTATTTTAATGGTAGATATCAGGTAGGCCAATAATCTTTACTGGTAAGGTTAGAGATATCAAAGCAACTTAATTAACATTTTTTCTCTAGTTAAAGACAGGTCTCTAGTTAAAAGAACCCAAGTTTCCCAAATATCCGTAAAAGATATAAATATCAGTAATAATGTGAAAATGACTAAGAATCAGAAAGAAAGTGAAGTTGCTCAGTCGTGTCCGACTCTTTGTGACCCCATGGACTGTAGCCTGCCAGGCTCCTCTGTCCATGGGATTCTCCAGGCAAGAATACTGGAGTGGGTTGCCATTTTCTTCTCCAGGGGATATTCCCAACCCAGGGAACAAACCTGGGTCTCCCGCCTTGCATGCAGACTGTTTACCATCTGATTCCCTGGTGGCTCAGAATCTGAAGATGACATTAAATTTCTTAGACCTTTCACAACACGTTGAGCAGACAGGAAACACCACCATGAAGACATTACAGAAATTTCCTAGTAGATTCTCTGTTAATTTTGCTAGCCAGTGTTACTGTAAGGCTGCCCATGGGCTGTCCCAGCATTTCAGTATTTGGGCCAGAGAGAAAATTGACCCAGAGGTTTAATCAAAGAGACAAAAGGCCTGGAAACCTCCATTCGGAGGCCTAGACTTTAAAATCAGTAGTAGTTAGTACTCTTGCCTTTGTTTAAACCACATTATAGCTGAGCACTAATAAACCCCTGAGCTGCTTCTGTATGTTACTTCTGCTGATACTCCATTTCTTTCTATAACAATTGCATTTAAAGTTATTTTTGAACGGCTCTGCAGTGTGTGGCACCAGGAACAAACACATTTAGCGTTCCACAACGGTCTGAACGATAAGAAACACCCTCCCTGAAGGAAGATAAGGGGTGCGCTTGGATGAGGTGTTCTGGGGGACCCCTGCCCCGAGGCCCTCCTGGATATAACGACATCCTGGTTAATTTGCTTCGTGCTTCTAAAAGGGCGCTCTGGATATTCATTCCAAGCGAAATTACACCTGTGCCTGGTGTCCAGATAGTTCCTCCCTGCTATTTTAAAGCGAAAAGGACAATAATTCGGAGGCAAAGTTATTTTTAAAAAGAAACAGCCGTCTGAAAGTTTTCAAGGAAAGAAACACTAAGACGCGACAAACTTGTGACCCTCACTCTCAAATTCTCACATGACCTGCACTCAATGCACGGCGCCCGGAAATGCCCCTGGAAATGCCCCCCTGAAATGCCACCTGAAATGCCCCTGGAAGCCCTTCAGCGCCGGTCAGGCTGGGCTCCTGGACCCACTGGACAGGCGAGCGTGCACCGGTTCCCTGTCTGACTTTGGAGCAATTTTCTGGGCAGGAAATCAGTCAAATCTGACGAAACTCAACTGGGAGAAGGCGAATCCCAGCCCCAAACCCCGCGGAGCTGGGTCAAGGGCAGGGGTCGGCGGAGGGGACCGCCCTCCAGG
>SJYQ01009310.1:249128-291920 GCA_006410935.1 Redunca redunca
TTCCTATGCAATATTGCTCTTTACAGCATCGGACCTTGCTTCTATCACCAGTCACATCCACAACTGGGTATTGTTTTTGCTTTGGCTCCATCCCTTCATTCTTTCTGGAGTTATTTCTCCACTGATCTCCAGTAGCATATTGGGCACCTACTGACCTGGGGAGTTCCTCTTTCAATATCCTATCATTTTGCCTTTTCATACTGTTCATGGGGTTCTCAAGGCAAGCATACTGAAGTGGTTTGCCATTCCCTTCTCCAGTGAACCACATTCTGTCAGACTTCTCCACCATGACCCACCTGTCTTGGGTTGCCTGGCGGTTATGGCTTAGTTTCATTGAGTTAGACAAGGCTGTGGTCCTAGTGTGATTAGATTGACTAGTTTTCTGTGAGTATGGTTTCAGTGTGTCTGCCCTCTGATGCCCTCTTGCAACACTTACCATCTTACTTGGGTTTCTCTTACCTTGGGCGTGGGGTATCTCTTCACGGCTGCTCCAGCAAAGCACAGCTGCTGCTCCTTACCTTGGACGAAGGGTATCTCCTCACCGCCGCCCTTCAACTTGGGATAGCTCCTCTAGGCCCTCCTGCACCCGCGCAGCCACTGCTCCTTGGACGTGGGGTGGCTCCTCCCGGCTGCCGCCCCTGGCCTCAGGCGCGGGGTGGCTCCTGCCGGCCGTCACCCCTGACCTCGGACGCAGGGTAACTCCTCTTGGCCACTGCCCTTCGGGCATGGGGTCCTCCCAGCTTCTGCCCTTGACCTCGGATATGGGGTAGCTCCTCTCGGCCGTGGATAGTGCGCCGGTGGCAGCCACCTGCACCTAGCACGCCGGTGGCACCTAAATGGATGTGAGAGAGCAGTCCATGTGGATTTTTGGATGAGAATATTCCAACCAAAAGGAGAAGCACATTCAACGGCCTTGGGTTAGGAGGGCACTCAAGATGTTAGAAAAACAGCAAGGAAGGGACTGTTCTGGCCTAGTAGGGGTCTTGCTCTGAGTGAGGGGCAGCCAGTGGGAAGTTCTGAACAGTCACAGTACTGTGTAAAGAGGTGGAGCCGAGCAGCAGAGTGACTTTCATGGCAAAAGAGGTTAAGGAACACCTCTGCAAAATAATGGAAAGGGGCAGCCATTCAGAGACTTGGAAAAGCATTCATAGTGAAGAAAGAGCAGGAAAAGGTCTTGAGGTAAGAACAGAGAAGGTTAAAAAGGCAAGGTAACTAGAATATGGCGAAAGAGTTGGGCAGTGGTAAAGGCTGGGGACAGAAAGGTAGGCAGGCGCCAGACCAAGCAGGGCTGGGAGTCAGCCTTCAGGACTTTGGGTTTTATTCTAATAGTAGTGGGGAGATATTGGAAGGTTTTTAGCAAGTGATTTGATTTCTGCCTGTGCCATTGTGCTGGCCCGTGATTGGAAGATCAGTCAGACTGGACAAGAGGAAAAGCTGTTAAGGGAACATTTAGGAGGCTATGGGGACCATCCAGAGGAAGGGTGATGGTAGCTTTGATCAGGATTTGAACAGTGGGGATGATGAGAAGAGTTTGGATCCAAGATACAATATGAAACCAGTACCTGCAGCATTGCTGATGGGCTGGGTTGGGGGTGGGAGAGGGGCAGAAGGGATTAGAAATTAAGTGTAAACCAGTGAGACTGGCATCCTGGGAGCGCTAGTATGAGGCAGGGCTACTGAAGAAAGATCAGTAGGGACAAGCTGGGTTAGGACCATGGGGACCATGTCCAGGATTGTTTTCTCATCCATGAGATTGTGTAAAATAACATCTGAAGCCTCTATTTTCTTTTTAAAGTAAAAAAAGAAGTAGGATCATCTGCTGGGGGAAGGGGTTGATAGGAGGTTAGCAGGTCATAGATTGAGGGAGCTGGAGAAAGTTTTACTAGGGCATTGCAAAGAATTGGAGAGTGAGTTGCTTAGAAGAATATAATGGGATTTCCAGGCAGCCTGAGAGTCTGAAATTGGTGATGGTGGCAGAATCAGTCTGCTCATTCATGTGGCCCTCCTGCAGAGCTGGTTACCTAGGTTTGGAGAACGTTTAGCTGTAATGGGGGTGGCCAAAACAAGCCAGCTGGAAGGATGGGTCATTGTGGTCAGAAGGGAGGCTGTTTGAAGTCTGCTGCTGGAGGCACTGAGATTATGGATGCTGACAATGTCCAGGGTGTGACCAAGGGCCTGGGTGTCTGAAATGGTCAAGGAAGTAAGATGCCAAAAAGTGGCAAAGTGTTAAGTCACCCAGGGTTAGGGTGGTCACATAGAACTGTTGAGACTGGGACACTTTTGAGGGGACCAGAGTGCCAACTGGATGAGAAATCAGGAAATAGGTGTAATGCATGACTCTTCTGGACAAACAGAATGATGACAAGATTTAAGGTCATCTTAACTGAAGATTGGGAGTCAAGTGTCAGGGTTCTGAGAGAGAATGACGAATTAGGGAGATGGCAGTTCTGAAGAGGTAAACGGAATAGTTTACCCAAATGGCACGAGCCTCAAAAGAAACATGTGTTTGCTTTTTGTATTATTTTAAATAAAAAGTTGAGCCACTAGAATGTCTGCAGGCAGCAATGGGAAGCACAGAGAATAGCAAACTCACCCTCTGAGCTTAAGGTACGTGGAATGTGAGCGAATAGACCACCTGCCGTTGAGAAAGTTGCAGTGGAGAGTCTGCAAGGGCAGGGTTAAAGCCCCAGGAGAGGAACACTCCAGAAATAGCTTCAGGACACAGGAGTGGCAGTGACGGAGTTTGGGAGGTGGGGAAGAGAATGCCTGATGGAATTACAGGCAAGGAAGAACTGATTATCCTGGTAGGATGGAGTGGAAGAAAATTCTCCAGGTGGCTTCCTGTTTGGGGAGGGCCTCCCTGGAATATCTCTGCAGAGGGTGACTTGTGGATAGAGAATGCCGGGGAACTAGGTTTCACTGAGCTGGATTTTCAGTTTCTTACAACCTCGCTCTTTGGGCACTTCCACCAAGTCCAACTTGTGTTTTGACTCATTTCCTCCCAGCTAAAGGGCACTTTCTTTTTTGTTTTTTTTAATTTTTATTTTTACTTTAGTTTACTTTACATAAAGGGCACTTTCATCTTCTGGCAAGGGGCCTGGGTTGACCTGAGGTAAGAATCCTACTACCTTTGTTTCCTCTAGTGGAGAGGGATTTTTTTTTTCTTTTGGTTTAGCATGTTGTATAGTTTTGCCCATTTATTTTATTTGCCTTGCTCTTAATCATAAGGAATACTTGTTTCTGATATAAATGTCTAACTTTTATGCCCCCCTGCAGTGGACTGTATTTTCCAAAGATGGCCACAACCATCTCTCTCTTTCCCCATGAAGAGGTGGAATCCATTTCTTTCCCTCCCCCTTGAATCCAGGCAGGCACTGTGGCTGTTCTGGCAGATAGAGGACAGCAGAAGTGGTGGTGGGCTTAGCCCTTCACTGGCTCTTTCAGCCGCAGCAGGGTGAGGCCATGTGGAGAAACACAGAGGCATCAGGGATGAGGTGAAGGCACCCAGCCCCCTTAACTAAATAAAGCTGCAGGAGAGAGGCCAGGGTGAAAAAGCCACCCAGCTGAGCCCAATCAACCCCCAGAGCCCTGAGAGATAATGATAAACAGCTGTGTGAGCCTCTGAATTTCAGCTTGTTCACAGCCAGAGATGCTCAGGATATCATCTTGGGTATCTGCTTCTCCTTTTTCTGTCCTGGTAAAGGTGTACTTATAAACGGGTAGTAAAAAAAATAATTCTGCTCATGATTTCTATTTTAACCGTAACACCTACTGTAATTAGAATGCTATTACTAGGGCTTCCCAGGTGGGGCTAGTGGTAAAAATAAAACCACCTGCCAAAGCAGGAGATGTAAGTAACTCGGGTTTGATCCCTGGGTCGGGAAGATTCCTTGGAGGAGGGCATGGCACCCCACTCCAGTGATCTTGCCTGGAAAATCCCATGGACGGAGGATGGGTTTTTTAAATAAAAATTTTAGTCGCACTATGTGGCATATGGGACCTTAGTTTCTTTATCAGGCATCAAACCCATGCTCCCTGCAGTGGCGTCTTAATCCTTGGACTGCCAGGGAAGTCCGTATATGTTTTAAGTATAGTATATATCTTTCCTCTTGCATGTTAATAAAACCCTCCCTCTGCCTGACCACCTAGTCCTCTGACCTTTGTTCACCTTCAGCCAACCCTTTCCTGCTCCAAACCCTGGTGCATGTGAGTGGGGGGAAAACCAGAAGAGATGGAAGAATAACCCCAGGAGAAGGATGGGGAAGAAAACAATGCCCAAGAAAGCCTGGGGGAGAATTTTTGGTGGGGAGCTGAGAGCTAAGCAGGGAGAAGGATGTTTGAGGACACTGCAGGGTAAGAGAGGCAGAAAGTGAGAAGAAAGGGAAGAAGAGGGGTTTAAGAATTGTAGGCTTGGTTTAAAGTTAAATGTGGTTGTTGGTTTCTTTGCATTGACACTGCACAGAGACTATGCCCATGGGAGCCCAGTGATCAGTTACTTAATAAGCATTACCATCTGTGAAATACTGAGATACACGCATACACTGTGCCTCCCTAGACCATGTAACTCTGGAGCCGTTATCATTGCTACCTAGTATCACTGATTTATAGGGGACAAATTCCATTCAAAGTGGCTCAGGCATAAAGGAGAAGTTCTTGGAGAAAAGCTCTGGTGGCTCATTGAACTTGGGAAGTACAGCTGGGTCTCTTGAGGGACTACACTAAGAACCAGGGGACTACCAGGAAGGCTCTGAATCTCTTTTTTTCCAATTTTTAAAAATGTGGTAAAATATATATATCATAAAATTTATCATCTTAAACATTTTAAAGGGTACAGTTCAGTGGTATTAGACAGCATCACCAACTCAATGGACAGAAATTTGAGCAAACTCCAGGAGGTAGTGAAGGACAGAGGAGTCTGGTGGGTTGCTGTCTGTGGGGTCTCAAAGAGTCAGACATGACTTAGCAATTCAACAACAACAAAAATTAAATGCATTTATAATATTGTGGGACCATCGCCACCATTCATCTCCATTGCTTTTTTCATCTTGTAAAAACCAAAACTCTGTACCTATTGAACACTAACTCCCTACCTCTAGCTCCCGGAAACCACCTTTCTGCTTTCTCTGTGATTCTGTTTCATATAAGTAGAATCATACAATGTTTGTCTTCTTGAAGCTGGCTTATTTCACTTACATGTTGTCCTTAAGCTCCATCCATGTGGTAGCATAAATCAAAATTTCCTGCCTTTTTAAGGCTGAATAATATTCCATTCCTTGTGTATCCACATTTTGCTTATCTGTTCTTTTATCCATGGACACTTGGCTTACTTCTGCATCTTAGCTTTTGTGAATAAAGCTGCCTCAATATGGGTGTACAAATATGTCTTTGAACCCCTGCTTTTAATAAATTCGGGTATATACCCAGAAGTAGAATTGCTGGATCATATCTATCTTTTATTTTTGAGGAACTGTTGTGCTGGAATCCACAGTGGCTGTACAATTTTACATTCCCATTAGCAGTGCACAAGTGTTCCAATTTCTCCACACTCTCCCTCTTTCTAACAGCTGTTAATAAGTGTGAGGCAGTAGGTACCTCATTGTAGCTTTGATGTACGACATGATAATTCAGTACATGAATATGTTGTGAAATGATCACCACGATAAGTCTAGTTAACATCTGTCACCACACACAGACACATGGTTACCTTTTTTTTTCCTTGTGATGAGAACTTTTAATATCTACTGTATCAGTAACTCGCAAATAGACAATCCAGTATTATTAACTGTAGTTATCGCTCTATACACTTTTTTGCCTTCTCCATTTTTATTTGGCTTTGTTGTATTATTGTTGAGTTATGAGTTCTTTGTACATTATGAGGATATTAAATTTTTGTGATTAAGTTTTTTAAATTGAAATATAGTCAATTTACAATATTAGTTTCAAGTGTAAAATATAGTAGTTTGGTATTTTTATAGATTATACACCATTTAGATTTATTATAAAATATTGGCTGTATTCCCTGTGCTGTACAATATACCAGGTAGCTTATTTGTTTTTTTATTGAGGTATAGTTGATGAACAATAAGTTTCAGGTGTGACAGAAGTTTCACAGTTTTTAAGTTTATACTCCATTTAAAGTCACTGTAAAATATTGGCCATATCCCCTGTACTGTACAATATATCCTTGTAGCTTATTTTGTCTGTTCTGGTTTGTGTCACTTAATCCTCACCCCTATATTATCTCACCCTCTTCCCTCTCTCCAGTGGCAACCCTAGTTTGATCTCTATATCTGTGAGCCTGTTTCTGTTTTGTTAGATAATTTTACATTTTTAATATCCACTTTCTGTTCACTCACTTGTTAACCCTGCTGCTGCTGCTGCTGCTAAGTTGCTTCAGTCGTGTCTGACTCTGCGTGACCCCAGAGACGACAGCCCACCAGGCTCCCCCGTCCCTGGGATTCTCCAGGCAAGAACCCACTGGAGTGGGTTGCCACTTCCTCCTCCAATGAATGAAGGTGAAAAGTGAAAGTGAAGTCGCTCAGTCTTGTCCAACTCCTAGCAACCCCATGGACTGCAGCCTACCAGGCTCCTCCGTCCATGGGATTTGCCAGGCAAGAGTACTGGAGTGGGTTGCCATTGCCTTCTCCGTGTTAACCCTAGCAAAACCTAAAAAAAAACACCTGTTCTTCCACACCATTTCTTTTCACACAGTAACGGCAAATGGCAACATCCAGCAGTCAGCTTTTGTATGAAAGACCAAACCTGGTGAAAAGTGGTTTAGGGCTGTCAAAGTAAAATGTGTGAAAATGCAAGCTATAAAACCAATATTTAAAGTCTTTCCTCTGTATGTTTCATCCAGTTTGATTGCCACACCTGGGTGTAAATGAGAACCACGAGCGGAACCCTGCAAAACACGTATGCCTTAACCAAAATTTTAAAAAACTTGATATCAAAACTGTTGCACTGACTAAAACCATATGAGGCACTACTGCATACTTATCCCAGCATGGCTAAGATTAAAAAGATTGATTATAGTAAGTGTTGGCAAGGGTGTGGAGGAAGCGGAACTCAGATACTGCTTGTGGAACGGAAATGGTACAGCTTTGGAAAATGGCTTAGCAGGTGATTAAAAAGTTAAACACATACTTACTGCATGACCTGGCTATTCTACTCTTAGGTAGAGAGATTAAAGCATATGTCCACACAAAGACTTGTACACAAATACTCATAGCAGCTTTATTTGTTATAGTCCCAAGTTGGAGACAACCCAACTGTCCAGCATAGGAGAATGGATTAAAAAAAAATAGTGTTAAAAAAATCATACTGCAGAATATTATTCAGCCGTAAAATAGAACAAACTTCTGATACAACAGTGTGGATGAATCCCAAAATAATGCTGAGTGAAAACAGGTTAAAAAGAAGACATGTTGAATGGTTGGTCTTATTTCTTTAAATTCTTGAGAATTCAAACTAATCTATAGTGAGTAAAAGAACTGGAAGGGGTGGGAGGAAGGGAAAAGGGAGGATTACAGAGGGGCACAAGGGAACTTTTGAGAAACTTTCTAGGACCTTCTCTGCTGGTTAAGACTCAGCATTTCCACTGCAGAGCACAGGTTCAATTCCTGGTCAGAGAAATAAGATCCCTCATGCCCTGCAAGGCCAAGAAAAAAAGAAAGAAATTTTCAAGGGTAATGAACATGTTTTGGTGATGGTTTCCAAACGTATGTATATACATCAAAACTGACCAAATAGTACATCTTAAATATGTGTCATTTACTGTATGTCAGTTGTACATCAACAGAACTATAGAAAACATCTTTGTACCTTGGACTGTTTTTCAGTTCATGATTTCAAAAAGCAACTTAAAAAATTTAAAAAACAAAAAACCCCACACATAATTTTAATAATCTATATACTACATTTTAATTAGAATCGTACTTATCAACCATAAAGGAAAATTTTCAGTCTATAATATTAATATTCTCAACAGATATCGATAATTATGAAAGAATCACAATGTTTTGCTGTAGGAAGCCTTTCTGAAATATAAATTAGAGAGAGAGAAAATTCAAAATTGTGTCAGAAGAAATATGAAATTAAATCCTACCGATTTTCCAGAAGCTCTGTATGATGCCACTGGCCACAGTAAGCCATTAAGGTTGCGGAGGAACCTTAAATGATCCTACAGCAAAGAGGGGCTTGTCCCACAACTGAAAAGAGTACAAGATTTAAGAAACACTAGTGTTACATATTTTTAAAGCACAAACTTTATTAAAGGTCTTTTGTATCCAAAGGTTTTTTTGATCTGCTTTTTAGCTGGTGCATGTGTGTGCGCTAAGTCGCCTCAGTCTGTCCGACTCTTTTTGTGACCCCGTGGACTGTAGCCCGCTAGGCTTCTCTGTCCATGGCATTCTCCGGGCAAGAATACTGGAGTGCGTTGCCATGCCTTTCCAGGGGATCTTCCCAACCCAGGGATCAAACCAGGGTCTTCTTCACTACAGGCAGATTCTTTACCACCTGAGCTACAGGGAAGATCCAATAACTTGATTAAGGCAAGAAAAAAATATATGAGAATTTATTGCAATTGACCCTGTTCAGTATTTTAGAACATCAAATTAAGATTTAGCAGTTTTTCATGGGCATAGTCACATTTTCTATTTTTGGCCATACCTTGTGGCATCTTAGTTCCCCCACTGGGAATTAAAACCATGCCCCCTGGATTGGGAGCACGGAGTCTTAGCCATTGGGCCACCAGAGAAGCCCCTACAGAGTCACATTTAAATGCTGGTCTTCAACACTGAGCTGGATAAAAGATCAATACAAATTTTTTCCTTAAGGCATTGGGGTTACCAACAAGGTCTTATTCAGTAGAACCATTTACATTATGCAGTGGCTAAGACTATGCTCCCAAGATTCTAACAGCTTTGACTGTTACATTTACCTGGTTTTACATAACTGTTTTGTTGACCTTTCCACTTGAATCTGCAACAAGTTGCCTGAAACTTATTTTGGATAAAATAGAAATTTTTGTTTTCTCTTAAACCAGTGCTCCTCTCAGTCTTTTTCATTTCAGTAAAACCGATCTCTCCCCCTCATACCTCAAACCTAAACCCCAAAACCATTATTAATTCTGTCTTTTAATTCTTACCCTTGTCTAATGCAGCAGATGTCCTTCTGGCTCTCCCCAAATGTATATCCCTTTGTCTCTGTCCAAGCCCCATAAACTATCCCTTGGGCCATTTCAATAACTCCCCAACTGACCTTGTTCCTTAGCCCCTGCCCCCAATCCATTCTCCAAACAGAAGCCAGAATAATTAAAAATAAAAGCAAGTAATGTTTGTGGCTCAGACAGTAAAGAATCTGCCTGCAATGTGGGAGACTGGGGTTCTATCTCTGGCTCAGGAAGACCCCTGGAGAAGGGAAAGAGGAGCCTGGTGGGCTACAGTCCCCATGGGGTCGCAAAGAGTCGGACATGACTGACAACTAACACACCCATACACAACGTTTACCAATGCTTTTTAGACACAAGGCACCATTCTAAGTGATTTACAGTGAATCATTTCAGTAGAGTCCTATGTTGTGCTAGTGTTACCTTTATTTTAAAGAAGAAACTGACGTATGGAAATTAAATAATATGTCTTCATTTAACGGTAGAAATGGTGTTTGAATCTACATAGTCTGATTCTAGAGCTTGAATTATTAACCATTATATATCACACCTCCCTGAACATGTCAGATTTGTCATTCTTTGCTACAGAAAATTTAAACTTGCCTTTGTAATTAGGATGAAATCTAAACTCCTTGCCATGACCTCCAAGGCTTTACAAGATCTGATGCCAGAGAATTCCAGTGGCGGTCCAGTGGTTAGGACTCCGTATTGTCACTGCCGAGGGCCTGGGTTCAATTCCCACTCAGGGGAACTAAGATCTCACAAGCTGTGTAGCCATTAAAAAAAAAAAGATCTGATGCCAGCTCTGCCTCTCTAACCTCATCTCATCGCATCTCGTATTCTCTTCCAAAGCAAGCTGAGTTCACGCTACACTGGTGTATTCCTCTCTATTTCTGATTGAGAACCTTGGAATTCTTACCTTCTGACTTTTCCTGAATGGCGTCTTCACATCCTTTCAGTCTCAGCTTAAAGGTGGCCTTCTGCCCTGTTAGGTAAGGTCCAGGAAGACATGGAGGTGTTGCTGCAGTGTGGGGAAAGGGGTGGTTTGAAGGTAGGGACGGAGGGAGCTCAGGGAGCTTTGTTTCTCCAAGTACTGCGGGCTACACTGGTGCCTTTTCTAAGAGAAATAGTTTGAAGTGTTCAGTTTAATTACGGTGATCAGGCTGTGAAACATAAGGAGGTCAGAAGTTGGCATGTTTATGTTCTCACCCCACCCTTAGCTATAAAATGAGGCTAATAATAATGTCTTCCTGCCCAAATCACAGGGTGAGGTGCAGATAACGTGGGCAAGTTTGCCTTGAAAACTGTAAAGAGGAACCAATGCTTCAGGCTAATGCGGTCTTCACATCAGAGCGGTGCCTTCCTTTGTGGATTCTGCCAAGGACCAATTAGAGAAGGTCAACAGGCTAGAGGAGATGCCCTTAGGATCATTCTTTGCCTGCCCTAGGGGCCTCAAGGGACCCACTACCCATCATGCAGCAGCCTTCAGACACTAAGTTAGTGACAATGTGTGTGTCTTATTTCAAAGAACACAGCAAAGAAATACATTTCATTTGATGTGGGCCATTTTTAAAGTCTTTATTGAATTTGCTACAATGTTGCTTCTGTTCTGTGTTTTGATTTCTTTGGCCAGCCAGGAGGCTTGTGGGATCTTAGCCTCCTGACCAGGGATCAAACCCACACTCCCTGCCCTGGAAGGTGAAGTCTGAACCACTGGAATACCAGGGAGGTCCCCAAAACTTAAATTTCAAATGGGAAAAATTTCTCTAGCTGAGTTAGATCAGAATTCCCTCCCCCCCACTCATTTACTGTCTCCCCTGTTTCCTTCCCATCTTTGTCAAGATTGAAGCAGGACACTGGTCAAAGCAGAAAACTTTCTTTGAACAAATGAATGGCAAGCACAGTAAAACAGCTGGCAGTAGATATTTCAGTGTTATCCATCATTGACATTAGGGAATGTTGGTGTAATCGGGGGAGCTGCTGAGGCCCCACAAAGGCTCCGTCTGTTTGCTTTGCCTGATTCAGTTTTATATCATATCATCTAAGGTAAAAGTTTTAAATTAAAAAAATCACTGGATATGTAAATTTCTAGTTAGAACTGTGTTGGGGGTGAAGTCTCCATCTTTTAATTGTAATTTACTCAAAATAAGGGACAAAGTCAGATTCTCTTTCTTTCCTAGAGCCGTGCTTGCAGTCAGTCAATTAGATGGTGTTTGGTAAAGCCATCAATGCATCTGTCAACAGGCTCCTTTATTTTTAGTTCCCATCCTTATCTTGCATGATTCTTAGTGATTTTATTATTATTTTTAAAGGAATCTTACTCAAAAAAAGTTTCCCCCAGTATATTTCATGTTGATGTGATCTGCCTTCATTTGACTCTTGTGAAACTAATCCGGGCAGACTCCCACGGGCAGGGTCCCACGGGCTGTGTCCCTGGACCCTCTGCTCCTTGAGTGAATGGCGGCTCTCTTGACTGAAAGCTCCCAGTGCCCTGTCTTCAGCATTGTGAGCACTCAGGAGAAACATTTGGCTACTCCCCACCTCATGCTGAGGCTTGGGGACTGTGAGCTGTATTTTCTAACCTATCTTCTTCAGCTTTTTGCCATGTAGCTGTCTTTACTCTCCGAGCCGTGGACACGTGGGGGACCAGAATGGAGTCAGGGCACAGATCCACCTGATTAAAAACGCTCACCCCTCCAGACCAGCCCAAAAGGCTGGGCAACCCATACCAGCTCCCCTCCCTGTTCCTCTTCTCTTGGACTCTCTCCTTCTACGCCAAGCTTTGGAAGTACAAGTGAAAAATGAGTTCTGCTCAATCCTGTGTTATTTAAAATCTTTCTTTCTCTTTCTTTCTTATGATAAGGTGATTTGTGACTCAGGCAGTGTCGTGCTCAAAACTCCTCCCTTGTTGCTATAGATGGTATTTGAGAAAGAAAAGAATGCATGGATGCAAAGGAAAATAATTAGATCTCATCGGGTTAAATCATGCAGACGCTGTTAATAACAAATTTATAATGTATTCCAGTACAAATAAGCAGTATTTTTAGAGTCCAAATTGCATTTGCACAGAGAAACTATTTAGTCACATACAATTAAAGTACATCAGAAACACATCGAAGTTAAACAAGTCACACATAGACAGTGTCACAGTTCAGATCACATTCACTTTACTGAAAATAAGCCACCTGAAGGCCACATCCTGGTCTGAATCTATCAAAGGCCTCTCACCAGCCTATAAGAAAAGAGAGTGCAGACTTTTTCTTGTGATGCGTGGGCCAAGGAGGCCTTCCTGTCCCCCTTGATGAGGGGCTGCCTCTGCTGTCACTCAAACCCAGTTATCTTTTGTCCCCCTCTTTTGCTCCTCACTTTCTGGGACTCGAATTGCGTGTTAAGTGTTTCTGCTGTCTTACAGGTATCTCTTATGCTCTTTCTGTAATTTTGAATCCTATTTTTTCTTTCTGTGCTTTTATCTTCTGAGCTGTGTTCTGGTTCACCTGTTTGTGATCTACTCTTAAACCCAATTGATTTTGTTCATTGTTTCAGTTCTAGCATTTCCATTTGGTTCTTAAAAAAAAAGTTTCCAGTTCTCTACTGAGATTTTTCCATCATATCATCTAATTTCTTGAACCTATTAATCATAGCTATTTTTTTCCCAGCGTTCTGGAAATATAATCAACATATAACATTTGGTAAATTTAAGGTGTGCAGTATAATCATTTGATACACATCTATTTGCAAAATGATGACCATACTAAAGTTAGTTAACATATCCTTTACCTCACATGGTTATCATTGTGGTGGTGTTGTGGTGAGAAAATTTAACCTCTCCTCTTATAGATGTTTTCAAGTATATAACACAGTATTGGTAACTGTAGCACCACGAAGTACATAGTTCCCCAGAGCTTACTTATCCTATACCTGGAAGTGGATACCACCGTTCTCTTCTCTGTTTCTATGAATTTAATGGTTTTGGATTCCACATATAAGGGAGATCATGCAGTAATTGTCTTGCTCTGTCTGACTTGCCCTCAGGGTTCATTTTTGTTGTTGCAAATGGCAGGATTTTCTTCTTTCTCATAGATAAATTCTATTTTTTCTCTCCGCTTATATCTATCTCCCACATTCTCTTTACCCATTCATTAAAGCAGTAGCCACTTAAGTTGTTTCATGTCTTGGCTGTTGTCAAAAGTGCTGCAGCAAACGTGGCAGTGTAGATTCTTCTCTGACATAGTGATTTCACTTCCTTTGGAAATACACCCAGAAATGGAATTGCTGTAGCATAGGGTAGTTCTAGGGGCTTCCCAGGTGGCGCTTGTGACAAAGAACCTGCCTGCCAATGCAGGAGACGTAAAAAAAAATGCAGGTTCAGTCCCTGGGTCGGCATAGCAACCAACTCCAGTATTCTTGCCTGGAGAATCCCCATGGACAGAAGAGCCTGGTGGGGCTACAGTCCATATGGTCGCAAAGAGTCGGCATGACTAAAGTGACTTACCACACACAGGGCAGTTCTATTTTTAATTTTTTTGAGGAACCTCCATACTATTTTCCATACTGGTTGCACTGTACATTCCCAACCAACAGTGCACAAAAGTTCCCCTTTCTTCACAGCCTTATTAGCATGTTATCTCTTGTCTTTTTCATAATGGCTGTTCTAGCAGGCATGAGATAGTTCCTCATAGTTTTGATTTGCATTTCCCTGATTAGTGATGTTTATCTTTTCATGTACTTTAGGGCCATTTGTCTATCTTCTTTGGATAAATGTGTATTCAAAGCCTTTGCTCATTTTTAACTTGGACTTTTAAATTTTGCCATTGTGTAATTTCTTCATATATTTTGGGTATTAACCCCTTATCCGGAGAAGGCGATGGCACCCCACTCCAGTACTCTTGCCTGGAAAACTCCATGGACAGAGGAGCCTGGTGGGCTGCAGTTCATGGGGTCGCTGAGTCAGACACGACTGAGCGACTTCACTTTCACTTTTCACTTTCATGCATTGGAGAAGGAAATGGCAACCCACTCCAGTGTTCTTGCCTGGAGAATCCCAGGGACAGGGGAGCCTGGTGGGCTGCCGTCTATGGGGTCGCACAGAGTCGGACACGACTGAAGTGACTTAGCAGCAGCAGCAGCAGCAACCCCTTATCATGTACGTATGTGGTTTGCAAATATTTTCTCTCATTCCTTAGGTTGCCTTTTCATTTTATTGGTATATATATATATATATACACATATACTTTCCCTATGTGGAAGCTTTTTCACTTTGATGTAGTTTCAATTGTTGAATTTTCCTTTTGTTGTCCAAATCAAAACATTTACTGCCAAGACAGATGTCCAGATTTTTCTCCATGTTTTCTTCCAGGAGTTTTATGGTTTCAGTTTTTACACTTGAGTTAATTTTTGTGAGAAAGAGGATTAATTTCGTTCTTTTGCAGGTGACTATCCAATTTTCCCAACACCATTTATTGAAGCTTGCCCAGGGCAGGGGGAGATTGTGGCCCCGTCTAGTGATGGTCATTAGCTCAGGCTGCTGGGTCCCACAGCACAGACAACTGTGTGGTCCTCGATGAGCACTGCAGAAGGAGGGGAGGAAGGGCTACAGAGGCCGCAGGGCTGGTGGAGCCCTCAGCAGAGCCTCTAGGCTCGGTGAACAGGGACGAGCAAGCAGCAGGGGGAAGGGGGGTGGGGGAGGTAGGGGTGCGGCCCTGGAGGCATGCGCGCATGCTCAGCTGCGGCGGCCAGCTGCAGGTGCCCGTGGAATGGAAGCCAGTGACATCTGCGAGGAATCTCTTTAGTAGTGAAGGCTGCTGGGTTTGTCTCCAAGACAGGACCCTGGGAACCCATATCATTTCTGCCACGTGGCTGCTGCTGGTAGCCTCCTGATTTTGTTGTTCCTAGTCGTCTGCGTATATCTCAGCTTTGCCAGCCTCTGGTTGCGGTAAAACTGAATGGGACCTTTCCATGGGGCCCAGAGAGACTGGGAAGCTGGTTGCTCACCCTGCTCTTCCTCTTCTTGTGAGGGGAACTGCTTCTAACTGGGGACTTCTCTCTCTCGATGCAAAGCTGGTTTGGGGGATGGGATGATGCGGGCAAAATGAGTTGTCTTCCTTCCCTTTTTGTGTGGTTATTCTCAGGTTTTTTTTTGTTCTGCTGTGTTACTAAAGTTTCTTAAGTGAACTCCAGAGCTCTCCCAGGGTGTGTGTTTGTGCATAGCTAATTACGGATCTTTGCTGGGTATGGCGACTTAGGGTCCCCATACTCCACCATCTTGGGTTGGTGACATCATTCTCCCTGATAGATGCTTAAATATATGTAACATATACACACATATTAGATACATGAAAACAAAGCTACCTCCCTTTCTCATACTATAAACAGAAATAGTAAAGGTTTAATATTAGTAAACAGTAAAGAATTAGAATGATATTTTGGAGAGTAAATTTGAAATGGGAAAAATCCTCCAAACAGACCAAAAATCCTAGTAATTAGGTATTTTTTTTACATATATATTTTTTAAAGTTTATGGCAAAAAAATTATAGACAAAGTTGAAGGACCAGAAAATATATTTTCAATAGATATGACAAACTATTAATATCCATAATAATAATTTCTCTGAATAAGAAATAGAAAACATAGGGGCAAAGGTGACTCACTGAAGATAAGATTTATATGAAAAGATACTCAAACTGACTAGAAGTCAAGCTGGTGAAAGTTAAACAAGGAGTGTGTGTGTATATGCGTATTTATATATATTCTTTGTATTTTTTGGCTGTGCCTCACAGCATGTGGGAATCTTAGTTCCTTCACCAAGGATTGAACCTGGGCCCCCTGCATTGGGAACACAGTCTTAGCCCCTGGACTGCCAGGGAAGTCCCAGGAGTTAAAGCAATAATTCAACAACTATTTTTAAAATTATGAAGAAATGTTCTGATGTCAGGTGGGTGCAGGTTATATCGGCTCTTTTCAGAAGGAATATTTGATAATGTATATATTTTAGAAAGTGCTAACAATCATTAAATGGAACTATAAATCATGTAATTGGCAGGAAAAAGAAAGGACGTCCCCTACTACTAAAGGAAGGAAAGATCACATTGTGTGCCCCTGTGCTGCAGAAAGCGGATGTTCTCTTCTTTGCTTCTGGAGGTAGTAAAGTGCTGTGCCTTTTCTGAATGTAATCTGACCACATCTACCCAAAGAAAAAAAATTCATGCTCTTTGGCAGAGGAGTTCCACCTTAGAAATCTGTCTCATGGAGATAGTGGCATAAAAAGCCGTTATGTTCCTGGATATTTAACAGCTTTGTTTGTGGTGGCAAGAAAACAAAAAAATGATTAAGGAGTCAGTTACTGAATGACTAATTTAGAAGGATGTTCAAAAGCTGGAGATCAGAGAAGATACTGATATGGAGCCATGTTGTGTGACCTTCTTCCTGTAGCAAACACTGTAGGGGAGAGAGTGCCTCGAACTTGATGTCAGGATTTTACAAGATCACCTCCTTTCTCAGACTTTTCTATGTGAAAATGTTTAGGTGTTTGACTTCATCATTATCTGTTCTGCTTTGCTTAGGTGTGGAGTTCAGAAAGTCTTCCGGATAGAGGAAAGATTGTCTGGATGAACAGTTAAATAAACCTGGGGCCTTGTATGTGCTAAACAGAATGTGATTTCTCTCTACAACATTTTTGTGTGTACTGATATATAATTTATATAACTTGGTGTATCAATATATATGATATTGGACATAGGTATGATATAGATGTGTATTGACAAAGGTGGAGAACCTCCATGATTATTATTATTATTGAATGGCAAAGACAAAGTGCTAAAAAATATCAATAACATGTTCTTACTGTTGTGAGACCAGATACACTCCCTGTATATTAGCATTTATTCATTAATTGGGGGAAATTTGTAGAGGAAATACCATCAGCTTTTATTAAAATCAGTTTTTTCAGCACATAGTATGTCTTTCACTTTACATATCTCAGATTGTTTCTCCTGTTACAATAAGCACGTATTACTTTAATTTTTATAAAACACACAGACTGTTAATCTTTGCTCACCTGCAAATGGATTAGCAGATTTCTGGACTTCTGAGGGTAAATCCTAGTTCTAAAATTGCCTTCCCTTTACCCATCACTATTGTTTTGGGCATTCCTCAACATCTGCCTGTGGGTTCTTAGGAGACACAAAGGTGTTTTAATGTTGGATTAGCCAAAAATTTCACTGGGGTTTTTCTGTGAAATGGTTTCCATTAAAATCAGCGTAGTCAGAGGAAGGTCTCCTTAGTCCACTTTATTTCATAAACCAGCTCTTTCATTTATCCTACAATTTGATAGGGTCTTAGTTGTAGCACACGGGATCATTGCTGCATGTGGGATCTTTAGTTGTGGCATGCAAACTCTTAGTTACGGCACGTGGGATCTGGTTCCCTGACCAGGGGTTCAACCTGGGCCCCTGGCATTGGGAGGATGGAGTCTTAGCCACTGGGCTACCAGGGAAGTCCCTGACCTTTCAAGTATTAATTAAACATGCTTATCACTCATATTTTGAGAACATTTGTAGCTAGTTAGATAGCCAGAAAGGTGAAGTTCACAAAAAGAAAGGAAGTCAAAAGCTTGAAACGGATTTTCTCTCACATCCACTGTGCTGTTGTGGCATTTCTTTGCTTCCCTAGTTGAAACGCTGACTCATTTAAAGACTCTGATGCTGGGAAAAGTTGAAGACAAAAAGAGAAGAGGGTGGCAGATGATGAGATGGTTAGCATCACCAACTCAATGGACATGAACTTGAGCAAATTCTGGGAGATAGTGAAGGACAGGGGACCCTGGCGTGTTGTAGTCCAGGGGGTCGTAAAGAGCTGGACACGACTGGAGCAACTGCCCAACAACAAAAAGTTGAAGCAGAATGGACTTACTGTGTCACTGGCACCACCTGGGGAATGAAATGATTCTGAGGACTCTTTACTTGTAAGTTGCAGATGGAAAAAGAAGGACTCGAAAGAATAATTTTGCCTGCACTGTTCTACCAGCACTGAGAGACCAGTAGATGTCAGCATAAGGACACACTCCTCCTGATTTCCAGTTCACCTAGATGAAAAGATTTGATCCTGTTGCTCATACAAACAGGAGCCGCTGGGCTTCCTCCCTCATCCAGATGCCTGCTTCTCCCTCTAGGGATGTGGCAGCTTTATGGTCATTTGTGGAAGAATTACTTCATGCCCTTTGCAGAGAATCACTTTGTGCCCTCGGAAGTCACCTGTTCCCAACTCCCATGCACATGAAAAGCCCCCACTCTTAGGATTCTTTGTCTACATTTCTAGAGTGGCATCTTGGATTTTACACTTCAAGATCACTCTGATCCACAGCCAGGGTTGAGAAGTGATGTCTGAAGATTAGTAATAAAGACATTACTTCGCTTCCATGCGTACTTGTTTTATCTAAATGTGTCCTTGGATTTTACTCTGTTTTATGAAATGTATTTGTGGGTCTATTGTCATTGATTCATTTATTAATTCATCTAGTATTTGAAGAGTCTGCTATGCCTCAGGAATTGTGCTAAGTGTAGTTAAGGAGAGTACCCCTAAGTTTGGCAGGGAGATAATAAGAGACAAGTAATTTCAATATAAAGTGACACCTATGATAGAGTTTACTCAGCAGTGAGGAGGAGTGAGATGGAGCTCTTCACCTACGGAACACAGGCATGGCACAACTGAAATATTGATGGGGAGGAGGGCAGGGAAGAGAGCCTGGACAGGCGCAGGTGCCCTGTCCTTGGTGCCGACTCTTCACTGGCTAAGATAAAGAAGCTTTTCCTAATACCTGGCTTCTGGTAACTTCTCTACTCTCTGTCCCACTAATTCTGAACCAGATGAGGAAAAGGGGAGGAAAAAAATGAAGGAGCCCAAATGTAAATAGATTAAAGAAGTTATTGAAGAGACAGCCACTGAGTTACTGACTTGGTGATGTGACGTTTGAGGGAGAAGGGAGCAGAGATTTCAGATAATTCCCAAGAAGGAAGTTTCTCCTCGGGAAAGGAGGAGAAAGCTCTCCAATACTTTCTGCAGTATTATACTTATGAAAGCAGAGGCTTTCTAGAAGTGTTAACAATGTGAAATGGGTCCTGAAATTCACATCTAGGTGAAGGGGGCCTGAGAGGCATTCGGGCAGAGAAAGCATTATCAACAACAAAAAACCAAACTTGTTTTAAGGATCCACATGTAAATTAAAACAGCAAGAACACTTAGTGCGATATGATATCACGATATACTAGTGAAGATGTGGCTAGGAGTTATGTCAAGGATGGTCTTGAATGCACTCCTCACGGAGGCCGGCAAGGTGCCTCCCTCCCTCTCCCTAAATGACTCCCCCTGGGGCTCTTCCACGGAGACCCCCACTCATAAGGTGCCTCACCCCACTACTCAGGCCACGAGGCTGTCTTCATGACCCTGATCACAGTCTGAAATGTGCTACTGACAGTGACCTGCTGACTGTCTGCCCTGCTGCCCCACGGACCGTGCCTGTCTTGTTCCTGGTGTCAGTAGACCCACAGATGGCACCCCCCACTGTTCCTGCTCCGTATTTGCTGAATGAAGTAATTGTGTGAGCTAAAGCCTCATTCAAGTCTACTCCTCACAAACGAACACCTGTGTTCCAGAGGATATTCTGGAATAGAAATTTTGTTTCCAGTCTTTGCTGTCTGTGTTACAGGCTGGCACTTTACAGGATGCGGCCAAGAACCGCGGAAGGGAGCAAATGGACACGTGGGATCCTAGAGCACTTCAGGATAGACTTTCCCAAACTGTCTTCCTAACACTGCAGGGGTGAGTAGATCTCTCGTTCTGAGCCCGGAGGCTGCTCCTGGAAATCTCAGAATAAGTGGTTCATAAGATAACAGAGTTTTAGAAATGAAAGGATCTTAGGATGATCCAGGGTCTGACCCATTTCTCTGCTCTAAAGATGAAGCTCCTGGAAGCCAGAAAAGTTCTAAGACTTGCTGGTCAGACCAAATGCCCAGTGCACCCTGGTGAGTCCTCGTACGTGGGTGTCCTGACCCTGCAGTCGACTGGTTTACCTTACACTCTCCCACAAATATGGCACTTCTCTTTGCAACACCCCGCGCCCCCAGTGCAAGTCCTTTGCAGTAGACCCAAGAGCTGGTGAGCAGAGGCAGATCTGAGAAGCCTGCAAGTGGCTGAGTTTCATGGAAGTGCCACAGGAGAGGAGGGGGAGAGAATTCCTTCTCCTCCATGGTGACCCCCAGAGCTTTGGGTCTGCAGGTCTGAGGATAAGCATTACTTGGGGGTTAACCCAAGAGGCAGCACCCTTCTCAAGACAACCACTGGGGAGGATTCCTATACCCAGCTTCTCTGTCGTAAGATTTTCATTGTCCATCAACATGAAAAAGAACCACAAGGTACAGTAAAACCCAACTGGACAAGCTGAGGATTCAGGTGCATTAGGACAAACCTGGGGAGGATGGACAGCAGCTGAATTCTAGGTACCACCTCCTCCTCCTAAGAACAGCCGTATCTGCTGATGCCCGCCCCCACCCCTTCTTCCACCCTGGCCCTGAAAAGGACAACCGATTTCCCTGGGGAAACTCACAGATGAGCTTTGACTTGTCTTTCAGTGGGACCAGCCTTCCTACATACACGCAGAGCAGCATGCAACAATTGTAATGTAAGAATGGCTGGGCAGTGTGGGCTTAGAAAGTATAAGACAGGTGAAGAAAACACGAGCAAGTCGGTCTCTTGCCAGTGAAGTTTGCTGAGTGATCCAGAGAGGTGATGGAACTTGTCCAAGGTCAAACAGCAAGTTAACTCTAGGCTGCGACTGAAACCCAAAGTTCTGTTACAATATAAATGAATAATGTTAAGTTCTAGTTACATTTAATATTTTTGCCCATAATGGCAGTTGTTTTGGAATGCCATTCTTTTTTTTATCCTGCATTCTATTTAAAAGGAAATAAAGCACTCTACCCAGACTGAGTCCCTAAAGGACACAGGCTCCTTCCTCCACAATTCTTGCTGCAAAGACCTGTGATGGGCATTGTGGGCACCAGGACCACCCAGTTTGACCCACGGCCCAGACTCACAGCGATATAGACAAAGGCCTCCCATGACCCTTTCAAATCAGATGAATATTTCTAATGGAAAATGACACAACTGACCTTGAGCAGCTCCAGACATGCAAACTTAGTGAGAAAACCTACCAGGAAGTGGAAGGAAGCCGCTACCCCACTCTCCTCTGAGTCCAGCAGCTTGGTGGCTGCAAGCCCCTGCTCACCTCCCTACTGTGGATGGGGCCGCTGGCCCCGGCAGGATGATGTTTCCAGTGCAGTGGGGCTAGGAAGGCTTGGAGTTCAGGACGCTCCAGTCATGAACCAAACACAGTTGTGTGCAGGGCCTTCCTTGTAATTCGCAGAGCTTAAAATGAGTGCCAAATTAATCCTTCAGTACCCTGTTCCCATTTTACTTGAGGGTATGTTCCCTACTTTCTTCTCTTTTTCCACAAGGGCAGGGAAGGGCTCCTGTGGTTCAGAAGACGACCCATGTTGCCACAGTCCAGCCACTGGGAGTCTTGAGATGCTAATTCTAGTAAAGTCAAAGCGGATGAAGAAGATCCAGTCCTTCTGAGGATCACTTAACACCTACAGGATCCATAATACTCTCCACTGCTTTTCATCATGTAGAAAAGAACTGGTTCACTCAGCATCCTCAAAACCGGTTCAATTCTATCTCAATGTCATATTCAAAAAAATGCAGCAGGAAGGCAAGCACTATTTGGTCTCTGTGTTTATTTAACACTTAATAAGTACCTACAATGAACCAGGAATTGTCTCTTATTGTTTAAAAATGTCAAAGCTGTAAAATATGGCCCCAGGTGAGTGGTTACCAAAGTAGCCTGGAAGGATCAAAATCACTCACACCACAAATTCTGCTCTGCAGCTCGGCCAAGCATCAAAACCCCTAGACCCAAAGGAAAGCCCAGGGCGGAGATGGTCTTGCCAAAGACCAAGAGGAGGAGCTTGGGGGCGGCGTGGGTGGGCCACCAGGAGAGGGGCCAGGTGACGGCCACAGCAGGTGCAGGTAAGGCACAGCGATGTCTGGAATCTTGGCAGGACCTCCCATCTTGCCCTCCAGTTGGTTTTAAATCCCTGACTTTTTTTGCCTTCTCCCAGTTTAAAAGAAAAAAGGTAAAACAAAAAGGGAAAATTCATTGGCATACTTATTCTCCCAAATGACTTTGTTTAAGTCAAATCTAAACTTAAAGGCAATAAATTGTGTGGCTTTCTTCACCCTTCATTAATGATGAAAACTGCCCGTTCAAAAACTACACTAAGACAATGTATTCCTAAATAGCAATCCGGCTTTAATTGTAGGGCATGAACCACCTTGCAAACAAATTACATCACGATGATTTATCAATAGGTACTGTACTGGGTGTTGTCGGGCTTTTTTTTTTTTTTTTTGCAAACTTAGAACAAACCAGAGAATGTAATGCTTAAGTCTTCATCATGTAGAAAAATAAACTCAACCTGAATTACCTTCATGTCAAGGGATCCATTCTGCAAAAGTAAAACTGAAATCTATACTTACAGCAGAGTTTTAAAAATCCTTAGTGCAAGAAACATAACCAATTAATACAGATCAATGCTCAGGAATATGGAAAACTTTCCTATACAGAGGTAGAATCCAGTGCACAAGGCTAAAACAATATTCAATAGTCTAAACAAGACTGAGTCAGGTTTTACGGAATCCACTTTAAACTTTTAGTTAGCAGACTGTATGTACATCCATACAATAAATAGACTATACAACTTTTTAAAGTAGTTTAATAAACTCCACAAAATAATAGCAGATGCATTGAAATATTTACATAATTCAATTTTCAAATCTCTTATTCAAATAAAAGGGATAAAAATAAGATGTCTGCTTGAAAGACAGCAAAACCTCTTTCCTGAAATGGATCGGTAAAGTAAGACACTCTACACGGGAGGAACTAATTTATTTGAGAGGTATTCATAGTCAGCTAAGAAAATATGTCCCTTTTTTTAAGCTATATAGTTTAGGGAATATAAAATGGTATTTTCTACATTTTTGGGGGGGGTCTCGTATTTCATGTTCTAAATCCAAATCTTACTTGAAGAGAGCAGCTGATTTTGGAACCCATATGGATTATATTGATACACAGTTACAATGGAAAGATAATTAACTTTTCATATTCCGCTTGTTTGCTTTTGAAAGTTTAAGCCAGAAAGAATCTGACAGTATTTCTGGCCACACAGTTGGGTTTACACATGCTACAAACTCCAGGGCCGTCTGACGAGCACTGGGCTTTGTGTTCTTGGGCTGCTTGGCTGTTTCTGAGTCCCTCCCACTAACAAAGCATGTCTCCTCAGGGGCAGGCATGTCTGGGGAGCAGGTGTATGAGTTCAGGGCACACGACAAATAACATAAGATTCCAGAGTTTTCCAAGCTCACACAGGAGGGTGGTAAAACACAGATTTATCTACTGCCATTTGCCTCAAGACCTGATGAAGGAAAAACTTAGAAACCTCTGTCATTGTGACCCGAGAAAATGTGCAACCCCCAAAGCACTGTACGCTTCACTGACCCAGATTCTTAGACTTAACTGTGAGGTTCTGTCATTAACCCTTTAATTTTCCTTGCTATAAAAGCTTTCCATCTAGCCCATAAGGAAATGAAGAATAGTCAGAAATTAAAAAGGACGGTCATAATTAATGACATGTAAACCTTCACAGTTTTAGTTTCATATAACTTCACTAAGCACCCACAATGAAAATGCAAGTTGAGTTTTTTATTCAATCATTCTGTGAAAAATACCTCAGTAAATAGGAACATTTTGCCCTTCAGTGATCTTCCATGTGAATACCCACCCCCACCCCCCTTTTTTTTTAATTTTAGATTTTTAAAAAATTTTTATACAAATAGACTAACTTTGATTTGAAGTAAACATATAAAAGTTGAGAGGAATATTGCTTGCACAATGGACGTGGAAGTAGAGGAGTGGGGTGGGCAGGGCGAGGAACGGGCTGCCCCTTGGGGCAGGCAGAGAGAGACCACCGCAGGAGCAGAAGGCACAAGCACCCATGTGATCTAGAATGTTCATGGGGAGGAGCTGGGGGAAGGGAGTCATCTGGTTCAGCACTCCAGTCAAGCTGATTCCGCCACTGTGGAGAAAACCGGCTAGGATGAAGGTGCGCAGACACGGGACAAGTGCCCCCCTGGAGAGCAAGAAAGCTCAGAAGACAGCTCGCAGGAGTGGTGCAGAGAAACAGCCAGTGCTATTTATTTGGATGTCTGTGCCATGGTGGGTACAAACTATATTCTCTGCTCTGTGGGACCAAAACCAAAACAGAATAAAACAAACAAAAATACCCCCCAAATCCCCGAGAAGCAGCAAGAAGGAATGCAAGAAGTCTTAACGGGACACACTGATCCGGGTGGGGTGGTGAACGCGGCACGCGCCTTTAATGCGCATCCAATTTTGTCACCTAGGCCGGGCTCTCCTATCAGGGTGGTTCGGCTACTGACCGGCGGGGACTTAGGGAGCAGGCCAAGCCGCTCTCCCTGCCTCTCCCGTCCCTTCCCTGCCTCCTCCAGGGTTAGAGTCTTTTTCCTCCACGAAGGAAGCGCTGACCCGGGGCTGGGAAGGCGTGGACAGGATCCCATGGCACCGACTCCGTGTCCTCGGAGCCCTGCTGCGCGTGCCCGCAGCCTGGAGGCGCTCATCAAGGCAGCCTGGCGGAGCTATTAATTAAAAAGAAAAGGAGAGGGGAAACAAAAACAAAACCACCCCACGTCTGTCTTTTCTCAAACTAAAGGAGAAACTGAGGGATGGCACGGCCTCCGGCAGGGACGCCCACAATTAGGAGATGATGGCCGGGGACCACCGGGGCAGAGTCAGATTGTCAGCACTCGCTGACCGCTTCCTCGTGGGTCTTCTCAGGTCCTTGTACTTGTCCTCGCAGAGGCGGGAGATGGCCTGAGGGGCAAGAGAGAGACTCAGATCAGCCCTGGGGCCGGCTCCCTGGCCACACTCTCCATCCTCGCAGTGGGCCAGCACTGTCCCCGACACTGAGGACACTTGGGATGAAGGTGCTGAGGGCCCCGCACCTCCCCTGGAAGACGGCTCTGACCTGTGCGCCTTCTTCCCACACCTGCAGCCGCCAAAGTTGGATGGGAAGAGCCCAATGCAAGTGCAAAGCCGAGCTATACGTAAGCCACAAGTGTCACACAGCTTCACAGTGATGGCCCTAAACCCAGGTCAAGACCAGCAACAAGGCTGTGGAGAAAACGCTTCAAAAAATGAAACAAGCGGGTTCAAACCTTTCTGGATTGCCAATCATAGGGTCATCTAGTATCTTTTCCCTTATAAAAGTGAATGCTTGTTTAAAACCGGTTTTATAAAGCTTATTTGATTTAAAAAACAGAATCGATACATATTAAATAAAAACCAGTACTGAGAAGGTTATTAAAAGTATGAGGTTGTACCAATGCAATCCAGGTCATCTGGTCCTTATTTTTCGATGACTGGAAATGGCAGGAACTAGCCTGAGCACAGAGCTCTGCCACAGGAGTGTACCCGCGGGATGCTGGCGCCTCTTACCTCCAGCTTGTGGGCCCTCTCCCTGCTCAGAGGCTCCAAGGGGAAGCTCAGGTTGTTGGCTTCCGCCAGAGAACGAAGATCAAAATAATACTTGGCATAAACACTGGAAGGAACGTTGATGTTGAACTGGAGCAATTCAAGGAACTGTCGCTCTAGCTCGTTCCTGCAGAGGAAGACAGAAACGCGCAGCTCGGCCGCTGTCCCCACTGCGGACGGCCCAGGCGGGCTGCCAGACACGGGGGCCCCAAGACCGCACCCTCCAGCGAGAAGAGCCATCTCACCAGCGGCCCGCCTGGACGCAGAGCTGCCATCTCACCACCAAACTGGCGATAAAAGCCAAGCCCATCTGGTCCAGTGCCCGGAAGGATGAGGCCTGATTAACTGGGATGATCCGTACCAGGAAGTGCTTCAGGGTAACCTCAACACTGAGACCAAGCACACGTGTGTGTGCACACACACACGCATGCAGCAGGCTCTGGCCTCACCTCACCACATGAACCATCAGTTCAAATGGGGCAGAAGACACAGTTAGGAGCTGTCAGACAGAGTCCAGTGAGATCGGACAGCTGCCGAGAGGACAGGCCTCTGAGACCCAGAGGACTGCCTTGCTGGGAGGGAAGGGTGCGGAAGCGACGAGCAGCTTCCTCAGGACCACGGGAGTGGAGGGAGGAGACCACCAGTCTCGGCATGCACCCACCCAGCCACCCTAACCCTAAGCCTAACCCATCACCTGCAGGGTCTGTGAGGACCCATAGCTGGGCCACCCATCTGACTTGACATGTCTAGGTGGGCCCAAGAGCATGCATCTCTAGTACGCTCCTGCTGCTGAGCATTCCTTCCCGCCGAAAACCTGGATAACAGCGCCTGGTCCATAAAGGAGCCAACCCCCTTCCAGCTGGATGAAGCCAGAACACGCTGTAAAGCGTCCCCCATCAGCAGGCCCACCTCTTAGCAGTCAGTGCCGAGGGAGAAGCGTCCTCAGGGAGAGGCCTGTCAGCACTGGCACTGGGCCAGACTCTCAGCTCTAGGCCACCCTCCAGGCAGCACCCCGGACTCACTTCTGTCCTTTATCCCAGTCTCCCCTCCTCCGCTCCTCCGAGCCATAGTCCGTGACATCTGACTGCAGCCTGGCCCCAGCACAGCACCTGACACACAGCTGGTGCTCAGTAATTACTGTTATTATTGAATGGAGTGGACCAAGATTAGCCTGGGTGGAGGGATCAGGGAAAGCATCCTGGAAGTGACAGCTGAGCTAAGTCTGGGAGGCGGTAGTGGCTGGTTCCCTGACAGCAGCTCTCAGGCAAAAGATAACTAAGAAACCTCAGCAAGTTGTTATCGAAGGCCTGAGCGCTTTGGAGGGAAAGCTCTAGACATTGAATTCAGTTCATCTAATCAGAAGGGCTGCTTCCATGCAGCTTTGAGAAAGGAATTAAGCCCCAAACGTATGTGATGTCAAAATCTACACTTCTAATCACTTTTATTTATGCCTGCTTTAAGTCAGACTTAGGAGATCATCCTGTGAAATACAAGAATCCAGGTAAGATCGGAACAAGACTTGGGAGCTGTCTGTGGACACACTGCCACCTAGTGGCCAACTGGCGACACTGCAGCTCACATTCTCCAATGCCAGGAAGAAAAACCACTGAGAGTGCCCGGGAAGCTATTCCCACCCCAGATGGTTATCTAGACACTTTTGTTGAGGGTATAACCAGGACTGAAGTCGAGAGGAATCTGGTTTCAAACGAGGTGGCAGTTTTCCCAGGTTCCTTAAAGGAAAAACAGCCTTTCTGAATATTTATTTTTTTAATGTTTCTGTTNGTGGAGATGAACCCCACCGCAGACGGGGAGCAGGAAGGTAAAGGAAGGTTCCCTGGAACATGGTTTCAGGGACTAGATTCACAAGCCAGAAAGGGTTACCAGTAACCGTCTGGGACCCACAGGACGAGACGCACAGGTTTTTGTAAATCCTATTCGCAACCGTGTCCTTGCTCGGCCAGCTCACAACAGACGCACAGCCACGGTCACTCACTCCACCCCGAGCTCACCCACACAGGGACGCCCCTACCCACACTCACATATCCTCCACCGTGATGTCCTTCAGGATCTGGCAGTAGTCCACGTTCCACACCGCCTGGTCATCCCACACCTTGGAGGCCAGCAGGATGGCCCCCAGAACAATCCGCTTCCAGTTGGCCGGACAGATGTCAATCTCTGCGTATGTGAGAAGCCGTTCGAGGTACACCTGGAAGACATGAGCACACCGGCACCCTTCATCCCTAAGCCACAGGCAGAGGGAGGGTCAAGGGCTCCCTCCCAAGCCGCAGCAGCCCCGACGGCCTCAGCAGCCAGTCCGTGCGGCCTGCGGTCTGTGAACTGGGGCCCAGGTGGGGAAGCCCCAGGGAGGCTGACCTGGGCCAGCACCTGTCTGCCTCTGCCACCCAAACAGGAGCTCTCTGCCTCTTGAGATGGGGGCCGGCACTCAACTGTCTGCTAAGTCAGTAAACAGACGAGTGATGATGGTTCTTTTGCTTAAAAGGTTTTCGTTCTGCTTCCAGTGCTTTACTAAAGAAAAGTCAATTCTTTCCATCTTAAAAAGCAGGATTTTTATGGCTGATCTCAGATACCAGGTACTCCTCAGACTGGATGAGGGGCATAGTATGAAAGACAAAATAAAAATCATGAGAAAGAAATTACTAATGTAATCACAAGGACAAAATAGCCATACCCAATGAGTGGCCAAGAGGCCCTAAGTTTCCTGAGAGGTGATGAAACAAGAAGCCATCACGTCCACCTTACTGCCCCACCCTGGTCCGGTGACCCAGCCCCGCCACCGTGGCTGTGTCTCTCCCCGGGCTGGGCAGCTGCCGTCCTCCGCTCTCCCACCTGAGGAAGCCAAGTCCCCTGAGGACCACGCCTGGGCCTCACTCCCACTGTGTGCCCAGCATCCAGCCCAGGGCTGGGTCAGGGAGCGGGCCCCGCCTGCTGGCCTCAGGGACACAGGACCCTGCAGGAAGGACACTCTGGGTGTGGAATGTGGCTACAGGAGAGCAGGTCTAGGGAGGCCTGAGTGGATGAGATGACCACAGCAGTGGCATTCAGGAAGGGGCCGCAGTCGGGAAACTCAGGCCCTGGACTGCGAGAGAGGTGCGGGGGTAATAGGGGGTCAGAGGAGACCACTCAGGGAAGAGCCCACTCTGCGGTGTTCAGCACAGAACATCTGAGAGGCCTTCAGAGAGGCCTCTGAGGTCACGACCCGTGCCCGCCAACCGTACTCTACGGGCCTTCAGGGGCACTTCCAAACTTCTCTCAGGGACAGAGCAGCACCGGGCTGTGGCAGCCACTGGTAAAAAACGTAGGTCACTCAGCAGACTTCAGTCATCTTTTCCATTGTTCAGATTTTAGTTTTTAATGCATTCATTACATTCAAGGAGCAGGAAGAGGAAGCTAATGTTTTAGATCATTATTTTTGTGTGAAAACTGAAATTCTTCAGCGAGAGATCCAGGCCAGGCTGAGTGGAATTTTAACTGGACACCAACCTCAGGAGCCCAGACTATGTATGTTACAAAGTTTGATGACCAACTCTTCTCATTCCACCAAGAAAAGAATTTTCTAAATGTGCCACAAAACTGTACTAAGAGTAGAAAACTGAGGCTGGATCTAACTCCAGATTTTTTGAAGCAATCATTATGGACATTCTTCAACCAGATTCCTAAGACGCTGCTGCTGCTGCTAAGTCGCTTCAGTCGTGTCCGACTCTGTGCGACCCCATAGACAGCAGCCCACAGGGCTCTGCCGTACCTGGGATTCTCCAGGCAAGGACACTGGAGTGGGTTGCCATTTCCTTCTCCAATGCATGAAAGTGAAAAGTGAAAGTGAAGTCGCTCAGTCATGTCCGGCTCTTCGAGACCCCATGGACTTCAGCCTAGCAGGCTCCTCCGTCCATGGGATTTTCCAGGCAAGAGTACTGGAGTGGGTTGCCATTGCCTTCTCCCCCTTAGACGCTATTCCTTTTTATAAATGAGCTATGTAAACCTCTCCAAGATCCCCAATGAAATAGCTTCTCACTGACTCAGTACGAAAAGGTTATTCAATTTTGTTCTTACTTAACCACAGTAGATAGATATTAATAGGTACACTGCTGCTGCTGCTGCTAAGTCGCTTCAGCCGTGTCCGACTCTGTGCGACCCCATGGACTGCAGCCCACCAGGGTCCGCTGTCCCTGGTATTCTCCAGGCAAGAACACTGGAGCGGGTTGCCATTTCCTTCTCCAGTTAATAGGTACACTAGGTAACATTTAAGATAATGTTTGGAAAAAACCAGGCATCTATCACATCTGACATTCCACTAAGATGAACTAGAGAAATTAGATATGATAACACACTCCATTACCGAGGGGAAGCAGATGTTATGTTTGGGGAGAAGGAATTCATAATAAGCACCACATAATAGCATGTAATTTGGCAGAACTTGCCAAGAAAGCTATATTCAAGGGTCAGCTGCAATTTCTTCAGTAAACTCCCACTTGGGTATTTCAATTTTCTGCCAAGTAAAATAATATACGATTGATTTTTTTCTGAACACCATTCCCTACACCACTGCTAATAGGACACTGCTGCTCAACTAAATTTTCAGATTTAATTGCCTAAGAAGGACCATCCTGAGAGTCTCTAGAAAATACAGGTTAGTGAGCGCTTACAGAGCGTTCAGGTGACTGTACAAAATAAAGCTGTTCGAAGGCATGGCGTGGGGGAGGAGGGGAGAAAGAAAGTGCAAACTCACGGGCTCCAGGGTACACAGGACCACACTTCTGAGGATGCTGGGTCCATTCACTGTAGACTCTTACCCACAGCTCAGCTGACTGGGCCTCCCCAGTGCTTCCTATTTGCTAATATTTGAGGTAGCTGGATTCGTCACTGGACTCTATCTGAACAACACTTTTGACCTCAGTAGAAACCACTAATGCGCCCTAAAAGGGGGGTTCTCGGGTCAGAATGGGTAGATTCCACAGGTGGCCTCTTCACCAGAGCACCGGCTTCTGAGAGGCACTTTGGGGCCAAGTGACAGCCCTCAGGGCTGCCTGGGGGAACCCAGCTGGGCTGGCATGCCTGGTGCTCCCGGACACACGCAGCAGCAAGTGGCTGAAGGCTCTGGAAGTGTCTCCCACAGGAAGGCAGCGGTCTGGTTCCCTGCGGGCAGCCAGGCAGAGCTAACTGTGGTCCTTCCTGCCTCCTCCGGGCAACAGGCCAGGCCACCAAGGGAAGGCCCAGGACAAAGGCAGAGAGGGATGCAGCCCATCAGCTCTAGCCCAGACCTGCTGTGAAGGGTTGTTGCGAACCTGGAGAAACAGGTGGGAACCATCACACGCAGGGCTCGATCGGAACATAGAGTTAGCTGCCTGGGGCATCCAAGCAGACCCTGGAGACTCCGTCTGCAGAGCTGTGCCTGTTGTGAGGGCCCCCGACGCTGCTCACCTGTCACCTGCAGCCAGAGATGCTCATCTGCTAAGCCACCAGCTGATGTCCCAGGACAAGGGAGGATTTCAGCAGCTCCCACGACTGACAGACACACACCACTCCCACAGCACTCTGAAGACAAACTAACCACCCACATCTGCTCAGAGACAGGGGAACAAACTCTCCATGTTCTCAACAGAAGTCTCTGCAGAAACTACGTCTTTCACAGGACACAAAGCTTCTTCACGCAACTCAAAGGTGCTACAGGGCAAAGTCAGGTCACCGTTTTCTTCAGAATGGAAGGCAAAAAACCCCACCACATAGCATCTAGAAGCAGGAACTTCAAAATAAACCTTTCTTCAGGGCATCAATTTAAGTACTCATTATCTGATTTTCTTCCCCTTCTTCCTTCTTTGTCACAATCTCCCTTCATTAAAATGTCAACCCTGCTGCCTGGAGGGGGTTTTTTGAGGCCTCGACATCCTTTGGAAGAACAAAGCTGAGCCATAAATATGCTTCTCAGTCATGACCTCAGGGTCTACCAGCACGCCACATCACCCGAGGAAGGTTTGCTGGATGTCTGTTCACCTGTCAGGGGGCAAGTTCCAGGAGAGAAGGAATGCACAAGCAAACCGGTCACTCTGCCGTCGGCTGAGAACACGGGGCTCTCAGTGTGGCGGAGGTGTGGATGGTCTTTACACTCGTGTCATACCACAGGGTCTCTTCTCAGGGAACTGCACGGGCCCTCGGGGCAGCCCATGCACTGGCAGAGCCGATTTCTCATCTGAGTGGTGCACAGCGGGAAAGGTCAGTGACAGCAGGGTCCGCTGTCAAAGCTGCTTCCCCAATGAGATCGGAGCTAAATCAGCCGTCCCCAAGGTTTTAAGAATCTAAGGAAGGTTACAGGTTTTTAACTTGAGTCAATGTGCAGATTATGTCCACACTGAATGTCTCTGAATGTAAGATGAACGTCTCATCTTACAGACATGTATTTACACAAAAACCACAAAGGAGAAGGCAGCAATTACAGCAGTCCTTGCAACGCAGGGAACCACCACCAGAAACCTGGACATCAGTGAGGTGGCCCTGGCCCTCCTCAGCACTGTGGACCCTGCATGGGTCGTTTCCAGCTTTCCTGCTTCTGAGTGTGATCTGACAGCGGGCTTTAGGTGGGACTGCGGAACAGACCACATGCCCTCTTTTGGGACATCCAGTTGCTATTCTGGATAAAAGACAACCCTGAGGTGGCTGGGGTTCCTAGGTCTACAGCGGACATTCCCACCTGCACCCCACTCCATGGCCACGCCATGCCGCGGGCACTCACCAGGGTGACGATGGCACATTCTGCAGTCAGCTGAGCAGCACTGAACAGTGTCCGAACAAACCGGTAAATCTGCTTCTGCTCTGGGTTGTGTTTGTCATAATCTGGTGGCACTTCGGATTTCTGGGGAGGGAGACATTCTCAATGACTAGCCGCCCCCACAAGAGCCACAGAGACATGACTGGACCACACCCTGGGACCCAAGGGGAGGGTTACCGAAAGAGGGTGAAGGTTTTCATCGAAAATATCCAAAAGCATCCTTCCATCTGGGTCCCTGGGGAGGAAAGTAACAGAAAATGGAGTTTCCCTTCTGTAACAGAGTGCCAGTCAAAATGAAAACAAAATATATTCTGATTCAACTGTTATTTCAAGAAACAGAGGCAGTACTGCTACTGATTATTCATGAATTATCATTTTTCTTGGGGATAATACTTAATCACTTTTGAATAGTCCATAAAATAAAGGTTATGAACCCTCATTTAGTAAAGTAAAAATCAAAGATTTTCATTTCTTGAGTTTTCAAATGCACCAAATCTAAATTTCTTTAACATCTTGTTTCTGAGCAAAGTTTGATGGATCTGTTTAAACCATCACTACGTTGTGGTCAACACAAAAGAAGTCAGAGGGTAAGAATGAACACGCAGTGTGTCCTGGAGATTAGTCTGAAATTCTCACAGCATGCAGCTTAACCACTTCACTGATGAGGGGCTTCACGACTGTTTTTAAAATGATTTTATGAATGTGTTTCTCGTTGGCCGCTCTGGGTCTTCGCGGCTGCACGGGCTCTCCTCTGGGTGCTGTGCAGGCTTCTCGTTGCCGAGCACAGGCTCGAGGCACACGGCCTTCAGCAGTCACGGCACGGGTGCTCAGTGGTGGCTCCTGGGCTCCCGAGCACAGGCTCAGGAGTCGTGGTGCGAGGCCTTAGCCGCTTCGCAGCATGCGAAATCGTCCCGAATCAGGGATCAGACCTGTGTCTCCTGCACTGGCAGGCGGATTCTTTACCACTGAGCCATCAGGGTAGCCCCACAACTCACTTCTGAAAAGCAACAGGGGCATGTAGGAAAGTGTACCTGGTTGTTACCAAGCCGGTACCTGCACGGACCCATTTAAATAAGGGGGTGCTCTCTCTGTGAACACAGGCAGAAGGGGCACTGGGCTCTGGGGGGGGCCACACCCTGCTAGTGACGGCTCTGCTTCCACCTGACTTATGTCATGAGTGAAAATAAAAAATTTTCTTTGGAAACCACTGCTTTGGTAATAGCACGTAACGTTCCAACGTCAGTTAGGCTCCCGATTATCAGAAGCTGCAGCTCTGTCTCTGCCATGCGCCCCCGTGGCACACACCAGTTTCTGCTATGACTTACTATCTGCAAAAAGACGAGAGAGCATGGCAGAACAGCTAACTTGTTATATGATTTTTCCATGATTCCGTGTTTCAATTCATTTCTAAAATTAACTGAACTATCTCCAGACTCCCATCAGAGAGGATTTCTACCACCTTAAAAGAGTTTATGACTAACTTTACAACAAAACTGTTTCTACTGAATCGGAACTATAAACTTCTTTTTTATGTGAAAGCTGTGCACAGAAACTTGTTAAAATATTTTATAAAAGACTGAATGTTTAAGTGAATGACACAGAAAATAAAGTCAAGAGGAGGCTGAATACTGTCAAGAAACTCTGTTCTCTTTTGCTGACTTCATTCGGTTTTCTCTGATTCAGAAGCAGTTCAGTACTTCTCTGAGAGGTGTGGGTAAACTGTGTTACCTTTACAGATTCTATGAAAGTGAGATAAGAATACAAAACTCAAAGGCTGAGGCAACTAGAACTCAATAGGAAAAATGTCATTGCTGATAAAGTGTGATGTTTTCAGCACAAAATTAAACAAAATCCACATACCTGTTTTTGATGTGGTAATATATTGCGAGAGCTACACTGTAAAATAAAATGCAGGAGTTCAGTGTTTCATAAGTGTATTCAAGATGCTGTAGTTTCTCTGGCATCAGTCTGATCATAAATATTTAAAACTTAAGTAAAACGATCCATCTGAACAGCCCCCATTTAATTCAGAATGCTGATTAAGAATATGCACTCTTCAAACTAAATCAATCAGGTATTTATACCCAGCAGTTATTAAATCTTTTCCAGAAACACCAAAACTTTGTGATATTCAGAAATAAATTTATCTGAAATTTTAAGCTTTCCTCACTTTATAGTATATACATTATGTAAAAATTAAGTGATGAAATTAAACTCCTCTAGAGGTCTCCCAATTCAGCACCTGCTATTTTAGACAATCAGTGGTTTCCTTATAACTGCCAGAAAAATGTGAATATTACCCACAGTGGTTTAGCATTTTTTTCTCTTAAAATCAATAACCTCTTGGCAATCTGCCTAACTTATTCATTCATCTGCTGAAATGGTCCTTAACTCTTATTTGTAATACCTTATACTTTAATACTTTAAAATTTCATTTTACATTTTAAAAGAATTTAATGAAGATATTCCCATCCCCTGAATTTTCAAGTACTGTTTCTCTGATTATAAAATGAGATATATTCGTGTTGTCAAAATTTTTGGAAAATAAAGTATACAGAAAATAATTCCTCTGCCCAAAGATGATTACTACCAGCTTGAGATACAGAGACATCTATTCCTAGTTACCTGTAAATTATGTGTGTAAGCAAGCAGGCTGGCATCCCACTTTCATTCTCATTAACATGTTTCTTACCATTAAAACGTTACTCAAAAATACTTTAAATGGCCGACTATATTCCATATTCCACCATACTACTGAATAATTTATTAACCATTTCTCTGTTCTTGAAATTTAAGTTGTTTATAGTATTTTGCAATTATGATTAACACCATAATATTCCCACAAATTAACATTTTGTGACCCACAACTCTTATTATTTCCACAAGAAAACATCCTGTAATTGGAAACAGGAGCTCTAAGGTCATTAATAATCCTAAGGCTCTCCCAAACATTATCTCCCAAAATCTCTGCAGAAAAGCTGTACCAGTGCACACCTCCTCACTAGTGTCTGTCTCACTTCACCTTCACCAAGGCTCACCTTGAATGTTTTGAGAAAATGTTCTCCAGCCGGATAGGGTAAAAAGGGTAACTGCTTTCAACCTGAGTTTCTTTAATCACCTTATCAAGTGGCCAGGGTTATTCAGGTTGAACTGTTCAATCTTTTTATTACTTCCTCCTTTGTAACCTGTCTAGATCCTTCCACAATTTTAAAATTTATTGAGGAGGCCAATTTTGTTTTTTTTTGAGTGTTTAAGGATGAACTTTTTATTCTATATGCCAGTTACAGAATAGTGTGTCACAAAGTTCTATGACAATTTCCATAGCTAGAATTATTAAGAATTAAGGGCGAAAGAATAATACAGAAGTCAATACCTACCAAAATGTCCAGCAATACTATTTTCATCTGAAATAATTTAGAAAATAAAAGTCTGTGTTGAAAGATACGTAGTGCATCCAAATAGATCGCTCCAGTTGAGTCAACTGTTTGTGACTCTATTTTTCTTTTTCTTTAAATCAAAAAAGGCAACTGACATTACCATTTTGTTCTTAAATAGGAAGAAAAAATAACTGGGAATGACTACCAAAATGTTAACTTCAATTTTATCAAACTCCTTAAGTAACTAAATAAACGTTTATAATTTCTATTGTCAGCATTTAACAGCTAATAATCACTACTCAAATTAGATTCCATTTAATTATATCAACAACTTGTCAAATATAGAAATGGTCTGCTACTGCTAAGTCGCTTCATTCGTGTCCAACTCTGTGGGACCCCATAGACAGCAGCCCACCAGGCTCCCCGTCCCTGGGATTCTCCAAGCAAGAACACTGGAGTGGGCTGCCATTTCCTTCTCCACAATTTTTTTTTTGTTGTTTTTTTTTTAAAGCTTCTAAGAACATAGTTAACTGGCTGCATCAGATTGTGCTCTGGTCTCTGAGCCCAGGAACTGCCACCCAGGGCCCCAACACGGAGCAAGCAGACTGAGCGCCAGATGCCTCCCCTCACTTGGTGGTGCCCACCTAGAGCCCAGGCGTGCACGCTGGACTCCAAGCGGCCCAGACGTTCACCCACAACCTGACACAGCAACAGCTCATTTCACTCTGCTGAAAGAGAGCACACTCTCCCACACCTCTCTTTCCAGATCTATGAATTCAAGAGATTTTAGTTAAGTGTGAAAAGTATTCCTGAGCAAGTGTAATATATTCATTCTCCTAACATCCTGAAAAGCATCTAAGCTGATGAAGGAATTGTAATTGGGGTGAAGGGACTTCAAAAGTTTAAAAAATAATGGTACAGTTTTCCAAGTACCTTCACATACACGTACCTAAAAAAGCCCTGCCATGGGAAACAATAAACGTAACCGATTCTATTTTATAAATGAGAAAATTCATGTAAAGATATCAGATGTCAGGATTTCTGACTTATATGGTGGTTTTGTGCCCTTTCATTCTGTAATGCCAGGCTCTGGAAAAAAGGAAGAGATGGTGTTTTATTCAGTTAAAAGTCACGCTGTGATGATTAAATTGAATGTTTCATATGATTGGGTTTGGTAAAGTGATTACTTTAATTGCTTTAATTGGTTGAGGAAAAAGTACCGGCCCTGCTTTCTCTGTGAGGGAACATGTCATAGGAAAAACATCACTGGACTGAAGACCAGCTAGGCTCAAAACCTGGCTCCTTCATGAGTTAGAGTTCATCCACCCCTCAGAGCCTTCACTTCCTCATCTATAACATTCGGACAATTCAACCTGCATCGCAGAGTGGTTATTACAATCAAATGAAGTAAAGAAAAGCATGATTCAAATATAAAGTTCTCAAATGCAAGTTACTATTATTACTGCTATTGTTGCCCTGTGAATGACTCCACCTCTGGAGGTCTTCCAGCCTCTGTGGAGGGAAAGTCTCAGGGGCCCGGGTTACTACTATCTCCCATATCTCCAGANGGGTCCACCCTGCCAAGCTCTCAGATCCAAAATGGATATTTTTAAAAACAGGGCACATTTTAAACCAAATAAGCTATTGCCTGAAGGCATCTCAAATCTGGGTGGTGTCCAGGGAAGCCACAGCGTCCACACTGGACTCTTCCTCTGGACACTCAAGCCTTACCACTGCTGTAGCTTTCCAGCTTCTCTCCCTCTTTTTTTTTTTTTTTAACATTTATTTATTTTTTATTGAAGGATAATTGCTTTACAGAATTTTCCTGCTTTCTGTCAAACCTCAACATGAATCAGCCATAGGTATATATATATATTTCCTAAGCCATACAGCAAATTCCCACTGGCTATCTATTTTACATATGGTGATGTAAGTTTCCACGTTACTCTTTCCAAACATCTCACCATCTCTTCCCCTCTCCCCATGTCCATAAGTCTATTCTCTATGTCTGTTTCTCCACTGCTGCCCTGTAAATAAATTCTTCAGTACCATTTTTCTAGATTCTGTATATATGTGTTAAAATACGATATTTATCTGACTTACTTCACTGTTTAGTAGGTTCTAGGTTCATCCACCTCATTAGAACTGACTCAAAGGCACCTTTTTATAGCTGAGTAATATTCTGTTGCCTATCTGTACCATCTCTTCTTTATCCATTCATCTGTCGATGAACATCTAGGTTGCTTCCATGTTCTAGCTATTGTAAATAGTGTTGCAATGAATAATGGGATACATGTGTCTTTAAATTTTGGTTTCCTCAGGGTATATGCCTGGGTCATATGGTGGTTTTATTTCTAGTTTTTTAAGGAATCTCCATACCGTCTTCCATAATGGCTGAATCAATTTACATTCCCACCAACAGTGCAAGAGGTTCCCTTTTCTCCACACCCTCTCCAGCATTTACTGTTCATAGGCTTTTTGATGAGGGCTATTCTGACTGGTGTGAGGCGATATCTCATTGCAGTTTTGATGTGCACTTCTCTAATAATGAGCGATGTTGAACATCTTTTCATGTTTGTCAGCCATCTGTATGTTTTCTTTGGAGAAATGTCTGTTTAGGTCTTTTTCCCACTTTTTGATTGGGTTGTTTGTTTTTCTGGTATTGAGTTGTATGGGCTGCTTGTATATTTCAGAAAGTAATCTTTTGTCAGTTGTTTCATTTGCTATTATTTTCTCCAGACAACATTCTGAGGGTTGTCTTTTCAGCTTGCTTAGTGTTTCCTTTGCTGTGCAAAAGCTTTTAAGTTTAGTCAGGTCCCACTTGTTTACTTTTGTTTTTATTTCCATTACTCTAGGAGGTGGGTCACATAGGATCTTGCTTTGATTTATGTCATCGAGTGTTCTATGTTTTCATCTAAGGGTTTTTGTAGTTCTGATCTTAAGTCTTTAATCCATTTTGAGTTTATCTTTGTGTATGGTGTTAGGAAGAGTTCTAATTTCATTCTTTTACATGTAGTTCTGCAGTATTCCCAGCACCATTTATTGAAGAGGGTGTCTTTGTCCCATTGTATATTCTCGCCTCCTTAGTAAAAAAATAAGGTACCCAGAGGTGCATGGGTTTATTTCTGGACTATCTTGTTCCATTGGTGTATATTTCTGTTTTTGTGCCAGTACCATACTGTCTTGATGACTGTAGCTTTGTAGTATAATCTGAAGTCAGGAAGGTTGAGTCCTCCAGCTCCATTCTTCTTTCTCAAGACTACTTTGGCTATTCGGGGTCCTTTGTGTTTCCATATGAATTAAGAAATCTTTTGTTCTAGTTGTGTGAAAAATGTCATTGGTAATTTGATAGAGATCAGAGTGAATCTGTAGACTGCATTTGGTAGTATATTCATTTTCACAGTATTGATTCTTCCTACCCAGGAACATGGAATATCTAGCTATCTGTTTAATGTCATCTTTGATTTCTTTCATTAGTGTCTTTTATAATTTTTGTGTACAGTTCCTTTGTCTCCTTCAGTTCAGTTCAGTTGCTGAGTTGTGTCTGACTCTTTGTGACCCCATGGACTGCAGCATGTCATTACCAGCTCCCGGAGTTTACTCAAACTCATGTCCATTGAGTCGGTGATGCCATCCAACCATCTCATCCTCTGTCGTCCCCTTCGCCTCCTGCCCTCAATCTTTCCCAGCATCAGGGTCTTTCAGATGAGTCAGTTCTTCACATCAGGTGGCCTAAGTAATGGAGCTTCAGCTTCAACATCAGTCCTTCCAATGAATATTCAGGACTGATTGATTTCCTTTAGGATGGATCTCCTTGCAGTCCAAGGGACTCTGAAGAGTCTTCTCCAACACCACAGTTCAAAAACATCAATTCTTCAGCGCTCAGCTTTCTTTATAGTCCAACTCTCACATTCATACGTGACTACTGGAAAAACCATAGCCTTCACTAGACAAATCTTTGTTGGCAAAGTAACGTCTTGGCTTTTTAATATGATGTCTAGGTTGGTCATAACTTTCCTTCCAAGGAATAAGTGTCTTTTAATTTCATGGCTGCAATCACCATCTGCAGTGATTTTGGAGCCCCAAAATATAAACTCTGCCACTGTTTCATTGTTTCCTCAACTATTTGCCATGAAGTGATGGGACCGGATGCCATGATCTTAGTTTCCTGAATATTGAGCTTTAAGCCAACTCTTTCACTCCTCTTTCATTTTCATCAAGAGGCTCTTTAGTTCTTCACTTTCTGTGGTAAGGATGGTGTCATCTGCATATCTAAGGTTATTGATATTTCTCCCGGCAATCTCGATTCTAGCTTGTGCTTCATCCAGTCCAGCGTCTCTTATGATGTGCTCTGCATATAAGTTAAATAAGCAGAGTGACAATATACAGCCTTGACGTACTCCTTTTCCTATTTGGAACCAGTCTGTTGTTCCATGTCCAGTTCTAACTGTTGCTTCCTGACCTGCATACCGATTTCTCAAGAGGCAGGTCAGGTGGTCAGGTATTCCCATCTCTTTCAGAATTTTCCAGAGTTTGTTGTGATCCACACAGTCAAAGGCTTTGGCCTAGTCAATAAAGCAGAAATAGATGTTTTTCTGGAACTCTCTCGCTTTTTCAGTGATCCAACAGATGTTGGCAATTTGATCTCTGGTTCCTCTCTTTTTAAAATCCAGCTTAAACATCTGGAAGTTCTTGGTTCACATACTGTTGAAGCCTGGCTTGGAGAATTTTGAGCATCACTTTACTAGCATGTGAGATGAGTGCAATTGTGTGGTAGCTTCACCATTCTTTGGCATTGTCTTTCTTTGGGATTGGAATGAAAATGGGCCTTTTCCAGTCCTGTGGCCACTGCGGAGTTTTCCAAATTTGCTGGCATACTGAGTGCAGCACTTTCACAGCATCCTCTTTTAGGATTTGAAGTAGTTCAACTGGAATTCTATCACCTCCACTAGCTTTGTTCATAGTGATGCTTCCTAAGGCCCACTTGACTTCACATTCCAGGATGTCTGGCTCTAGGTGAGTGATCACAACATTATGATTATCTGGGTCTTGAAGATCTTTTTCATATAGTTCTGTGTATTTTTGCCACCTATTCTTAATATCTTCTGCTTCTGTTAAGTCCATACCATTTTGTCCTTTTGTCCTTTGCATGAAAAGTTCCCTTGGTATCTCTAATCTTCTTGAAGAGATCTCTAGTCTTTCTCATTCTATTGTTTTTCTCTATTTCCTTGCATTGATCACTGAGGAAGGCTTTCTTATCACTCCTTGCTATTCCTTGGAACTCTGCATTCAAGTGGGTATATCTTTCCTTTTCTCCTTTGCTTTTCACTTCTCTTCTTTTCACAGCTATTTGTAAGGCCTCCTCAGACAACCATTTTGCCTTTTCACATTTCTTTTTCTTGGGGGTGGTCTTGATCACTGCCTCCTGTACAATATCATGAACCTCTTGTCTATAGTTCTTCAGGCACTCAATCAGATCTAATCCCTTGAATCTATTTGTCACTTCCACTGTATAATCGTAAGGGATTCGATTTAGGTTATACCCAAACGGTCTAGTGGTTTTCCCTACTTTCTTCAATTTAAGTCTGAATTTGGCAATAAGGTTTTCTTTTTTGTGTTGACTTTGTCTGGTTTTGGTATCAGGGTGATGGTGGTCTTGTAGAATGAGTTTGGAAGTATTCCTTCCTCTGTAATTTTTTGAAAGAATTTTAGAAGGATAGGCATTAGCTCTTCTCTAAATGTTTGACAGAACACTCCTGTGAAGCCATCTGGTCCTAGGCTTTTGTTTTTGGGGAGATTTTTGATCACAGCTTCAATTTCATTGCTTATAACAGGATTGTTCATAATTTCTATTTCCTCCTGGAAGATTAAACTCTCCTAAGAATCTGTCCATTTCCTCCTGGTTATCCATTTTATCGCCATATAGCTGTTCATAGTAGTCTCTTATCTTATAATCCTTTGTATTTCTGCATTGTCTGTTGTAATCCCTTTTTCATTTCTAATTTTGTTGATTTGATTCTCCTTTTTTTCTTGATGAGTCTGGCTAAAGGTTTGTCAAGTTTGTTTATCTTCTTAAAGAACCAACTTTTAGTTTTATTAATCTTCACTATTGTTTCTTTCATTTCTTTTTCATCTATTTCTGCTCAGATCTTTATGATTGCTCTCCTTCTACTAATTTTGGGGGTGTTCTGTCCTTTTTCCAGTTGTTTTAGGTATAAAGTTAGATTGTCTATTTGATATTTCTGTTTATTGAGGTAGGATTGTATTGCTACAAACTTCCCTCTTAGAACTGCTTTTGCTGCATCCTATAGGTTTTGACTTGTCATGTTTTCATTGTTATTTGTTTCTAGAAATTTTTTGATTTTCCTTTTGATTTCTTCAGGAACCTGTTGGTTAGAAACATAGTGTTTAATCTCCATGTGTTTGTGTTTCTTAGTTTTTTTCTTATAATTGCTATCTAGTTTCATAGCATTGTGGTCAGAGAAGATGCTTGATACAATTTCAATTTTCTTAAATTTACTGAGGTTTGATTTGTGACCCAAGATGTGGTCTATCCTGGAGAATGTTCCATGTGCACTTGAGAAGGTATATTCTTCTGCATTTAGATGGAATGTCCTGAAGATATCAATGAGATCCATCTCATCTAATGTATCAGTTAAGACTTGTGTTTCCTTATTAGCTTTCTGTTTTGATGATCTGTCCAATGGTGTGAGTGGGGTCTCCTACTGTTATTGTGTTACTGTCAATTTCTCTTTGTGTCTGCTAGTGTTTGTCTTATGTATTGAGGTGCTCCTGTGTTGGGTGCAT
>SJYQ01009310.1:292542-317177 GCA_006410935.1 Redunca redunca
CAGGAACCTGTTGGTTAGAAACATAGTGTTTAATCTCCATGTGTTTGTGTTTCTTAGTTTTTTTCTTATAATTGCTATCTAGTTTCATAGCATTGTGGTCAGAGAAGATGCTTGATACAATTTCAATTTTCTTAAATTTACTGAGGTTTGATTTGTGACCCAAGATGTGGTCTATCCTGGAGAATGTTCCATGTGCACTTGAGAAGGTATATTCTTCTGCATTTAGATGGAATGTCCTGAAGATATCAATGAGATCCATCTCATCTAATGTATCAGTTAAGACTTGTGTTTCCTTATTAGCTTTCTGTTTTGATGATCTGTCCAATGGTGTGAGTGGGGTCTCCTATTGTTATTGTGTTACTGTCAATTTCTCTTTGTGTCTGCTAGTGTTTGTCTTATGTATTGAGGTGCTCCTGTGTTGGGTGCATATTTACAATTGTACGTCGTCCTCTTGGATTGATCCCCTGATCATTATGTAGTGTCCTTCCTTATCTCTTGTGGTATTCTTTATTTTAAGGTCTATCTTGTCTGATATGAGGATTGCTACTCCAGCTTTCTTTTGCTTCCTGTTTGCATGGAATATATTTTGCCATCCTCTCACTTTCAGTCTATATGTGTCTTGAGGTCTGAAGTGGGTTTCTTGTAGACAGCATATATATGGGTCTTGTTTTTGTATACATTCAGCCAGTCTGTGTCTTTTGGTTGGAGCATTTAATCCATTTACATTTAAAGTAATTATCGATATACATGTTCCTATTGCCATTTTCTTAATTGTTCGGGGTTGATTTTGAAGATCTTGTGCCTTCTCTTGCCTTTCTTGACTATATAAGTCCCTTTAACATTTGTTGTAAAGCTGGTTTCATGGTACTGAATTCTCTTAACTTTTACTTGTCTAAAAAGCTTTTTATTTTTCCATCAATTCTGAATGAGATCCTCGCCAGGTACAGTAATCTTGGTTGTAGATTTTTCCCTTTCAGTACTTTAAATATATCCTGCCATTCCCTTCTGGCCTGCAGAGTTTCTGCTGAAAGATCCGCTGTTAAATGTATGGTGTTTCCCTTGTATGTTCCTTGTTACTTCTCCCTTGCTGCCTTTAATATTCTTTGTGTTTAGTCTTTGTTAGTTTGATTAGTATGTGTCTTAGCATGTTTCTCCTTGGGTTTATCCTGTATGGGACTCTCTGTGCCTCTTGGACTTGATTTGACGGTTTCCATGTTGGGGAAATTTCAACTATAATCTCTTCAAATTTTTTCTCATAGCCTATCTTTTCCTCTTCTTCTTCCGAGACCCCTATAATTCAAATGTTAGTGCATTTGATATTGTCCCAGAGGTCTCTGAGACTATCCTCAGTTCTTTTCATTCTTTTTACTTTACTCTGCTCTCCAGAAGTTATTTCCACCATTTTATCTTCCAGCTCACTGATTTGTCTGCTTCAGATTCCTTCCAGAGTATTTTTAATTTCAGTAATTGTATTCTTTGTCTCTGTATGTTTATTCTTTAATTCTTCAAGGTCTTTGTTAATTGATTCTTGCATTTTGCCCATTTTGATTTCAAGGTTTTTGAATCATCTTTACTATCATTATTCTGAATTCTTTTTCAGGTAGTTTGCCTATTTCCTCTTCATCTATTTGGACTTCTGTGTTTCTAATTTGGTCCTTCATTTGTGTAGTATTTCTCTGCCTTTTCATTCTTTTTTAAACTTATTGTGTTTGAGGTCTCCTTTTCCCTGGCTTCAACATTGAATTCTTTCTTCCTTTTGGTTTCTGCCCTCCTAAGGCTAGTCCAGTGGTTTGTGTAAGCTTCATATAGGGTAAGATTTGTGCTGAGTTTTTGTTTGTTTTTCCTCTGATGGGCAAGGCTAAGTGAGGTGATAATCCTGTCTGCTGATCATTGAGTTTGTATTTTTGTTTTGTTTGTTGTTTAGATGGGGCGTCCTGCAAAGGGTGCTACTGGTGGTTGCATGATGCTGGATCTTGTATTCAAGTGGTTTCCTTTGTGTGAGTTCTCACTGTTTGGTACTCCCTAGGGTTAGCTCTCTGGTGGTCGAGGGTCTTATAGTCAGTGCTCCCACTCTAAAGGCTCAGGGCTTGACCTCTTCATGTCCCTCTTCATCAGAGTCGTTGAGTAGTTTCATTGCTCGTTTCAACAAGAAGAAAACCCACCAACAGGGATCATGGGCACCTCAGTAAGAGGGTGTTAAGAGTGTACAGCACAGGGAACTCTAGCTGGTGCTCTCTGGTGACCACTTTAGGCACATAATCAACATCACAGTAATGAGACAAACTGATACCATATACCAGTTGTCAGTGTTTACAACGAGGAGAGACCAAGTCAATGTGATGTTTTCTAGAAGAGTCCAGTATCTGCGGTAGTTCTTAAGACAGGTTAAGTTTTTATTTTTTTTGCAGATACAAGTCACGACCTGATGAGACTGAGGGTGTCAGGTTGGACGTTCCACCCTTTGCGTGGGAGACCCTTCTCTTCCTCTTGGTATTAACCACAGGTGACACCTTCAAGAGAATTGGAAGGCAGAGGTCCAAAGACATCTGGGGTCCTCAGCCTTGGCTACCCATGAAACCCTCCTGGAGGGGCTGACAATCCAGATCCTGGATGTGTGGAGCCAGACACACCTCGTGGAGCCCTTAAGCCGCTGTGGGGGCCTTGCAAGTGCAGTATGGCTAAAACTGCTGATGCACAAACCACACACATGACTTTGGAGCTGGCACCTCCCAGACTCAAAAGTATCCAACTGTCACCCAGATTTCCTGGTGGGCCCCTGAGTGTCTGTGTCACAACCAGGGGGAGTGTGAAGTCATCCCCAGGGGAAGTGCTGAGCAACAGAGTCAGAGGCCCAGGAAACCCACTGGCCCTGGAAGGTGGGTCTCAGACCCCAGGGAGGCTGGGCTCCAGGGCTGGAGTGGGTGCTAGCTATCAGGTCTCCAGGCTCCCACTCCCCAGCACCTCTCGTTCCTGGGATGAAGCTCCCAGGGCAAAGTGGCTTGACCAAGGGCAGAACAGTGGAGTGAGAGCACACATGGTCCCCTAGCTGTGAGTGTCCATCGTGGGGTGATGCCCATTGGTCACCACCATACCCTCTATCACCAATGGAACAAAGGAAGAAGCTACATTCCCATTTAGGTCTCAGAGACATGCAACTCAGCCAACTCTCCAGGTGGGCCCACCTCCCACCTTTCCCCTGGAGGGGACATGGTCCATAGAAGACTATCCCAGTCTCCACTGCCTGGCAGGCCTAACTCACTGTCACATATGGGCATGTGCAGGAAAGGGTTTCTAGACCTGAAGGCCTGGCCCAATGGAACAGAAAGCATCTTATTTAGAAAGCAAACACTCACTGCACACAATGGCACAGAGAACTGTTAAACATGGATTCTCCTTAAATGAGTACAGAGGCAAAATATCCCAGGTTTTTCATAGTTAAGCCTAGACCAGATCCCCAGCAAGTGCATCTCTGTAACCTCAGTCAAGGCTTCCTACTACAATGCTGGGGGGCACACTTCAGGGAAAACCAGTGTTCCAACTCTCCCACTTTAAAATAAGGGAGCTGAAGCCCAAAGGGAAAGATTTTAATCCAAAGACTCCCCTTCCTTCCTTAAACCCCACTTTACAGCAGAAGCCCAAAGCGAAGGGTCTTCACTCCCATCCTCCCCACTGAGGAGGGAGCCAAGGTCAGAAGCCCGCTGTCCTGGCTCCAGACAAGCACACTTCCACGGTGCCAGGCCTGTTCTCTACAGTAAAATTCAAGCACAGTTAGGCTGGGATGGAGTTCATACAAACTGGGAAGGTAGAAAGCATGCACAAAAACAAAACTATGCTTAACTCACAATTTCAAGTCATTGAAAATTTTGGTCTTTTTTGTAAATGNTCTGACTCTTTGCAACCCCATGGACTGTAACCCACCAGGCTCCTCTGTCCATGGGATTCTCCAAGCAAAAATACTGGAGTGGGTTGCCATTCCCTTCTCCAGGGGGTCTTCCAAACCCAGGGATGGAACTCGGGTCTCTTACAGTGCAGGCAGATTCATTACCATCTGAGCCATCAGGGAAGCCCCCTTCAAACTATTTCAGTTCAGTTCAGTCGCTCAGTCGTGTCCGACTCTTTGTGACCCCATGAATCGCAGCACGCCAGGCCTCCCTGTCCATCACCAACTCCCAGAGTTCACTCAGACTCACGTCCATCGAGTCCGTGATGCCATCCAGCCATCTCATCCTCTGTCGTCCCCTTCTCCTCCTGCCCCCAATCTCTCCCAGCATCAGAGTCTTTTCCAATGAGTCAACTCTTCGAATGAGGTGGCCAGAGTACTGGAATTTCAGCTTTAGCATCATTCCTTCCAAAGAAACCCCAGGGCTGATCTCCTTCAGAATGGACTGGTTGGATCTCCTTACAGTCCAAGGGACTCTCAAGAGTCTTCTCCAACACCACAGTTCAAAAGCATCAATTCTTCGGCGCGCAGCCTTCTTCACAGTCCAACTCTCACATCCATACATGACCACAGTTAAAACCATAGCCTTGACTAGACGGACCTTTGTCGGCAAAGTAATGTCTCTGCTTTTGAATATGCTATCTAGGTTGGTCATAACTTAGTAATTTCTAAATTGAATAGAAATCCTTGGCTTTGTTATAATAGGGTTAAGTTTGAAACCCTATTTGGGCATTAAGTCATTTGCTGGATAGAAGGGCTACAAGGTTCACAGAATGTATACTTCTCTTGATCTGACATCCACCACCACCCCCGCCCCCGCCCACCAGAAAAAAAAAAAATGCTGAGAGAACAAGGATCCCTCCACAGAAAGTCTCCTGAGCCCAGGGCAGCTCCCCTGCCTTGTTCCTGGTTTGAACTCTTTTGTGTGGAAGAGGCAGGCAGGGACTGTGCTGAATAAATTTGTGTTCTATTAGGAGCAAAGCTCCCAAAGAGGCAAAAGCAAAGTTTAGAATTTTAAAAATTTCAGTTCCTGGATCACATTCACTTCATTCCTTAAGTTCTATGGCTTAATACTTATGAAAAAACTAAATCCATACTCAAAATACCAGAAAGACTTTAATCAGTTTTGCTACTGAACTTGGAAAAGTAAACAAAATTTACTTACAAATCTAATGAGCAATAACAGTAATAACATCAACATACTCAGATGGTGCTAAAATCACTTTTGCAAATCACCTTCTGTTTAGTCCACTAGGTAAACAGGCAGACCAGGAGTCATTCTACCAGATCAGACAACTATGACTTCAAGACTTTTTCAAGGTCCCCCTTTTATCAGCTGGTAGATTTAGGGCTTGAACAAAATTCTTTTGGCCCCAAGTCCAGCTACAAATGTGGCTCTTGTTAAACTGATAAGGCTCTATATTCCTTCGCAAAGTTTTTACAGCTACCACCTGTCTCAATATTAAGACAAATAACTGTGATTATTTTGCTGAGGGTGAAGGAGGCTGGCCATTCAACTCCTGACTCACTCTGTTTTAATTTTTTCTTTAACTTAGAATGATCAATTCCCTTCAGGTACACTGTCATCAAGGGGAGGAGAATGTCATGGAAAAATTAGGTTAAAGCAAAAGATGTGTGTTTTCCCTAAGTTTCAGGAGAGAGATTCCAGATTCTCAGCCACTGACAATGCCACCCACAATTTATAATCAGAGACTACACCACATTTTAATTAAAAGATTCATTAAAACAGCTAGCCAAAACTTCAGCAAATTTTAAGCTACGAACTTTAAATAAAGCCCTTTATACAATCTTTGCTAAAATACCTAAGTGTCTCTATTGTAATGTATTAAATTTTCATGTAACTGTTGATCTGATAATTACATCTAAAACACAGTGCTGATTAGACTATTAATCTTTATAATTTGCCCTGGTTTAACTTACTGTTAAAACTCCCCCAAAGGGTTTATCCTCAAATAGCTTTAAGATTTAAAACCTGTAATAATTCTTTTAGAAGAAGCTCCTTTTACTTTGTAAGTCTCTCTTGGCAGTTCTCAGCCAGCGAGAGGTGCCCTCTTTACCAGCCAGGGGTTCCTTCTTTTGGCCCCTTCTCTGCAGGCTGTATCCAAAGTCAGCTTCCATCACTTGCTAGACTGTGTTACTGTCCTGGAGCCAGAAAAAAACCTGTTTCTCTCCACCTGGTAGAAGCTATTTCCCTGTTGTAACCATCACCCCTCACCTTTCCTCACATGGCTTACCTACGTCCGCTGCTTTTTCTTAAATAGCAGCCTCTTTATAGATTGTCTTAGCAGCGTGTACTAATAAGTAGGTTCTTCAGAAACTTGAAGGGTAAATTAAGAAACAACATCCCTCACAATAAAGCAAATAACAAACACAACGGATTTTATAAACAAGGGCAAAGAATAACGGTCATTCCAGAGTTCAACAACAGAAGAAACGACAAATGTTAGTTGGGGCCCCAATTCAGAAAACAGTGCTCTCTGTCTTCAGATAAAAAGCTAAACAACTTGTGTCTGGGTGGTGTTTGGTATGACTGAGGACTGAATGGCCTGAGCCAGCCCCCTGGGCCCCACGCTGGCTCCACTGCTCAGATGCCTGACTCTTTGTGCCTCACTTTCCCCATATGGAAGACTGGAGTGACACACAGTACCTCCTGGGCACAGTTATCCAGCACATTAAACTAAAGAACAGAATCTGACACAAACATGGTATAAAACGTTCGCTAGACTGTACTGATGATTATTATTACCACTTATCTCTTTTTGGCCCTAACTTATGACACTCGAGTGTCTCAAAACTTGAAAAGCACAGATGGTTTATTAGCCTAATTGAACCTGCAGGTGCTTCCATTCTAATTCTACTTCAGTTGGTTGAAACGGAACATTCCAGTGGCTTCTCCCAGCGTGGGCAGAGCTGAGATGCTACTGTGCAACGTGGTCTGGAGGGCACGTTGTTACCCGGGCATCTCTTATATAAGGCAGCAGAGAGATTTCTTCTATAAGCACGAGCACATCTGAGCACATTCCAACAACTGTGCTTCCGCTCTTTGTGTCGGGGGGCAAGAGGGCTGGCAGGGGTGAGAGGGCACGCTGAGTCAGGGGGCACAGCACGGGGCAGGTGCCAGGATGGCATGCCACAAAGCGTGAAGTCGTGGGGCACGGGGGAGACACGTGGGGCATGCGGCTGGCACAAGGGCAGGCCTCCCCTCCAGCCACTTGAATGGGGCTGCAGTGACCAGCAGAGGTGGTCTACAGGCTCCTGGGCAGACATGCTGACTGGGGGGCAGTGTTCTAGTGTCCTCAGCACGTGAAGAGGCAGGAGTGAGACTTACAGAATGGGGTCAAACCTCTCAGCTCTCTAGGTCCAGGCAGACACAGCTTTCAAAAAAATCAAAAAGGGCATAGCAGTTTTCCACATATTTTCCTTAAGACACAGCTCGTAATTTCACAGATGCTTCACACTGCTGCAACAAAACTGGAGAGGGCCAGGAAAATGTCGCAAATTGCTATAAGAATCTGTTAAAAACTATAGGGCGTCTCTCCAACCCTGAGACCATTGCCTACGAAGGACTCACCAACCTCCTATGGGCTGAGCCCTTTGTGTGCAAGGGTCTGGCTATGAATTTCCTTTCAACTGCATTTTGCCCAGATTTTCAAAGAGCAGAAGAGGCAATACTATGGCTTTAAGTCTGTTTAGCACAAAGCTCCAGTGCCTAGTACTTCAAGATCCACAAACACTTAAATGCAGACAGTTTAGAAATCCTGAGAAAAACCCCTGAGAAATCAAATACATCATTCTCATTTTCGATATGAGAATTAATGGCATATACTTATTTTGTAACACACCTACTTCATCAAGAGGCCTAAGTTTAGAGGATTAGGATGTGTGGCCATAGTTCTCCTGGTGGCCGGGCACCACAGTCCTGGGCGGGAGCGGGGGCGGGGGCGGGGGCGGGNGCTTTCCAACTAAAGAAAATAGTAACTAGTAAAACTCATAAAATTCTGCATGTATCCACTAATTAAGTGTCAACAAAAAGTAGGACTATTTATTTCTAACCACAACAGACCCATAAAGGTCCATACTATTAGGATGAAATAAGAGACGATATAGTGACTAGACAACAAATGATAACAATACTATCCATAACTGGATTAAAATACAGGACACTGGACGTCCGAAGCATCACTGGAAACCAGTTACTCTCCACGCCAGTGCTGGGGGCCTCCCAGAGCACCCTGCCCCCTGCAGGGAGGCCGAGCAAACTCACAACAGAAGTACCCCTTCTCAGAGGCTGTTCTCACACTGCTGTCTGTGTGGCAGGGTCAGCACCCCACCTTCGTTTCCCAGACCTCAGTGTTTCTCAAAATGGGGGCCCTCAACCTCAAAGATGTAGAGGGGGGAGATGGGGAACCCAGAGGAGATTTTTAACAATCTAGTATCACTGAGTTTTGCATTTTCTTTCCTGAAAACTCCCTTTTGAGAGTATACAGAGTGAGAGTTCAGTCACGAAGATCCCCTGGAGAAGGGATAGGCCACCCACTCCAGTATTCTGGGGCTTCCCTGGTGGCTCAGACAGTAAAGACGCCTGCAATGCATCAGACCCACTTCGATCCCTGGGTTGGGAAGACTCCCTGGAGAAGGGAATGGCAACCCACTCCAGTATTCTGGTCTGGGACATCCCATGGAAAGAGAAGCCTGGTGGGCCACAGTCCATGGGGTCTCAAAGTGTCAGACACGACTGAATGACTGCACAGCACAGAGTAATAGTTGGACCATAAAGAAGGCTGAGTGCCGTAGAAGTGATGCTCTCAAATTGTGGCGCTGGAGAAGACTTCTGAGAGTAGCTTGGACTGCAAGGAGATCAAACTAGTCCATTCTAGGGGAAATCAACTCTGAATATTCACTGGACAAGACCCTGATGCTGGGCAAGACTGGAGGCAGGAGGAGAAGGACGACAGAGGATGAGATGGCTGGATGGCATCACTAACTCAAGGGTCATGAGTTTGCGCAAACTTGGGGAGATAGTGAAGGCCAGGGAAGCCGAGCATGCTGCAGTCCATGGGGGTCGCAGAGTCGGATGGGACTTAGTGACTGAACAACAACATAGTAATCAATCAACACAGTTAACAAGCAGGTCACTGGAGAGGACAGAGATATATTTAAACCAAAAGGAACAGCTGAAAGGAAAAGGGCAGGTGAGGCTCTTTGACTGAGTGTGGATATGAGGTCCTTGTCTGTGAGGTGCTGCGCCTGGCATGCAGAAGAGACCCGCAGCTGCTCCAGGGGGCACGCAGATGCTGCAGACCCCTTGCCCACTTTCTCCAGGCTCCTGAGTGTGTCAGCTCAGCCCAGGTGCCACCAAATGACAAGACACTGGACATAAGTGACAGTCACTCACAGGCTTAAGGGTGTACTTTCCAGAAACTCCTTACTTTAAGGAGCTCCCACGACCAGGTGAGCAACTCTTACAATTAAGTGGACTCTAATTCCTTACTGTTAACAGAACTGAAGGAGAATAAGGCTGAACTGCAGTGATTAGGAGGGATTCTGGATGATAAATCCCTTGGAGTTTCTGACACATAAACCAAGTAGCGTAGAACCTATGGATTCTTCAGTGTTTCACTGCAAACACATCCCCTGAACAGGGGTGGCAGGAGGAAGAGCCTAGCGGGCAGGCAGAGGAGGAGGTGGTACAGGAGTGTTCGCTCTGCAGGCTGGGAGACAGGACACCGCACAGAGATGGGTGTCGGTGCCTCTTCCTTGTTTTTAACCTGTGAGACTCAAGTAGATCCTTTACACTCAAAGGGAAAACCCTGCATTTGAGGAATGAAGCAAAAACAGGACGAGAGTTGCCAACTCTCCCCAGTGATCGGTGGAGGAGGGGAGGGTGAGAGGCAAGGGGTAGATGCGTGCCCCTGACTCACACCCGGGGATCCTGTGAGGGCAGAGGACCCTGCCATCTGTCTCCCCGTGACAACCAAGCCACGTGTCATCCACTTAAGAGGCTCTAATGCCATTCCCTGTGAATCTAGGTAAAAAGCTTCTGACTGACGTTGGTCTGTGCCCTGAATTCACAGGAAGCGAGAACCAAATCTGAAAGTATGCTAGATTTGTGTGACTTGTTTTCATAGTACTATATTATGTGCAAAGACTTGCTTTTGACTCTCATTTTTCATTGTCCCAAACCTTCACACCCCACCACCACTTTCCTGCCTGGCAATAGCCTCCCCTCTCCATGGGCTCCCACTTCACCAGGCGAAGAAAAAAATGTCCTGCTTAGTTTCCACCCAAAACATTCAAAACTTATCGCACCAGTATTTGAAGCCTACAGTGATTTCTTCTTACACACTTAAAAAAAAAATGCACCAAATTCTCTCAGATCTCATCACTGGCCTGCTTAAATCAAGAAAACCAATATTATATCAGCATTATGCTACATCAAAGTTGTCACCTAGCCATAAGTGAGAAGTTATCAGTTCTTAAAATGAACTCTCTTAAATATGTTTGATTACTTTTCTAGTCAACTTAGGATCTTCTCAAAATGAGAGCTTAGCAATTTGACAAGAGTCATGGCTAGAACCCCCAGGTGCACTGTAACTGCAACATGATTTAACAGATTCCTCCACTGCTCTTTTCTGCAGGAACAGGCTATGTTCACTGTATTGTGTGTTTTATCTCTCCTTTGTAGCCAAGGGCCAGGAACAGTGACATAAGTCAAGGGCTGAAAAGAGGGGGAAATCTCCCAGAAGAAATTCCACGTCACAGAACAAAGAGCTTAACACAAGTATGACAGAAGGAAAACATCTACCCCTAGTGTACAGGTTCAATCTGGCTCTCAAATGACACAACTGAGATAACGGTGTTTTTATTTAGAGCTGTATCATAATGTCTTTTTACATACTATCTAATACTTCTGATCTTTAGAGAATTTATGCAAATAATAAATTTTTAAAGGAAAGTTTCTGATTCTCAGGGTAAAAACTGCCTTGAACTATCCCAACTGATTGGCAAAATGAGGACAGTTGCTTCAAATAGTAAATTCTAAAAATATGACTTACTATAAAGAAACCCCAAAGGGTAACCACCCAAACATCCTTAGTGGTCACTAAGGATGACCACTTAGGATTCTATCTTTATCCTGAGAATCACAATGACTGGAAAATCAAGACAGGCTAGTTACCAGCATAAGTCTTTAAAAAAAAGAAAGAACCTACCGTCTGTTTGAGATTTACTGAGGAATATCGTGCTGGCCCGAGGATGGTCTGAGGGATTGAATTCCATGTTCAAATCTTTAAAGAAAGAAAAAGAAGATATATGAAAACCCATCTGATAACTAAAGGGCATCAAGATTTTCAATTTTTTAAACCTCAGATTACTAAGATTACTCAGATTACAAGGATTCTGGAAGAAACCAACAGTTACTGTGTTAATGGATTCTTCCAAGTTCCACTTCCAACACTTAACTGTTTAGAAACTTGAGAAAGTCATACATAAAAATTAGACACCTGGCTGGAGATCTATTAACCGAAAACTCCATTTTCTTTTTAAAAGTCTGTTCTGCATCCAGTATAACTACAAAATAGCAGCACAACGTCCTAACACATAATTAAGGAGAGGTACATGCTAAAACGGACTCATCTAAATCCACAGTTAAGCGAGTGGTATTTCCTTCTTAAACGTGATTAAAATAGGATATCTCAGCCAAACTGGTATCTATACACTCTGCTTAATTAAGATGGTTATTTTCTGAAAAGGCAAAATTAATCCTTTAGAACAAACACTCACATTGCCCATCTGTGGGCATAATTGGGGCCACAGATGTGTTTTGTCTGATTCATTCATTTTCTTTCTTTTTTAATAAATTTGAACCCATGTATAATTTCTGTATTTCAAACACATATCACAAAGGGAAAAAAATTTATTTCCAGCTTCTCTTGAGAAATCAGATCATTTAGCAACACCAGGCCCCACCCCAATGGTAGCAACTGGCAAGACCTAAGACCCCAGTGCCCAGTCCTCACCCTCTGCCCCACTACCCACTCCTTGGGGCCATTCCTCAGTTCCTCCCTGCTACTGGCATCTGCCTTTGTAATCCTGCCTTAGAACAGTCTCCAAGGGCTACAGACTTGTCCAGTATAAACAATCAGAATCCCATCACAGGGGAGTTTTTTCAATTAAAAAAAATTCGATATGGAAAGAATGGTTAAGCAAAACAAAAGAATAAAGTTACAGAAGGGAAGAGAGAAGACCAAAATGAAAAGTCAGAATGGTTTTCAAATCAGCTTCCAACATCACAGTGAAAACGTTTGAGTTCCATTATTTCAATAAATTTCCAAAGAAATCTAATCAACACCAACAAAAAACAGAAAGTATCTTATCCTTAGCTTTAATAGCTAATCCAGTCAAAGATAAAAGGAAAGAAAAAACAAGGATGGTCACATGTTGTTGTTTGGGGCATCCAGGGCCCTTGCGAAGTAGCTCGGCGGGCTCAGGGCAGCCTCAGCTCTGGAGGGTGTTGGCATGTCTGTGCTTGTGAGTTTTCTCTGGAGCCTGCCTTGAGGGAGAGAATGACTGTCTCTCAGCCTGAAGTGCCACCTGAATTAAGGTGTGGCAGCTCATGACCTGGTGGAAGGTGCTGGTGGAAAGAGAATCAGATCAGGAGAGCTTATAGTGCCTGTGGCTCACGCTGGCTGGGGCCCTGACTCCTTGTTTGTTTTTGTGTTCTATCGCTTCATTTTAAAAATATATATTTATAGTTTCCTTTGTCATGCAGAAGCTTTTAATTTTAATTAGGTCCCGTTTATTTTTGCTTTTATTTATTTCCAGTATTCTGGGAGGTGGGTCATAGAGGATACTGCTGTGATTTATGTCGGAGAGTGTTTTGCCTATGTTCTCCTCTAGGAGTTTATAGTTTCTGGTCTTACGTTTAGATCTTTAATCCATTTTGAGCTTATTTTTTTGTATGGTGTTAGAAGTGTTCTAGTTTCATTCTTTTACAAGAGATTGACCAGTTTTCCCAGCACCACTTGTTAAAGAGATTGTCTTTAATCCACTGAATATTCTTGCCTCCTTTGTCGAAGATAAGGTGTCCATAGGTTCATGGATTTATCTCTGGGCTTTCTATTTTGTTCCATTGATCTATATTTCTGTCTTTGTGCCAGTACCATACTGTCTTGATGACTGTGGCTTTGTAGTAGAGCCTGAAATCAGGTAGGTTGATTCCTCCAGTTCCATTCTTCTTTCTCAAGATTGCTTTGGCTATTCGAGGTTTTTTGTATTTCCATACAAATTGTGAAATTATTTGTTCTAGCTCTGTGAAAAATACCATTGGTAGCTTGATAGGGATTGCATTGAATCTATAGATTGCTTTGGGTGGTATACTCATTTTCACTATATTGATTCTTCCAATCCATGAACATGGTATATTTCTCCATCTATTAGTGTCCTCTTTGATTTCTTTCACCAGTGTTTTATAATTTTCTATATATAGGTCTTTAGTTTCTTTAGGTAGATATATTCCTAAGTATTTTATTCTTTTTGTTGCAATGGCAAATGGAATTGTTTCCTTAATTTCTTTTTCTATTTTCTCATTATTAGTGTACAGGAATGCAAGGGATTTCTGTGTGTTGATTTTATATCCAGCAACTTTACTATATTCATTGATTAGCTCTAGTAATTTTCTGGTGGAGTCTTTAGGGTTTTCTGTATAGAGGATCATGTCATCTGCAAACAGTGAGAGTTTTACTTCTTCTTTTCCAATTTGGATTCCTTTTATTTCTTTTTCTGCTCTGATTGCTGTGGCCATAACTTCCAGAACTATGTTGAATAGTAATGGTGAGAGTGGGCACCCTTGTCTTGTTCCTGAGTTTAGGGGAAATGCTTTCAATTTTCCACCATTGAGGATAATGTTTGCTGTGGGTTTGTCATAAATAGCTTTTATTATGTTGCGGTATGTTCCTTCTATTCCTGCTTTCTGGGGAGTTTTTATCATAAATGGATGTTGAATTTTGTCAAAGGCTTTCTCTGCATCTATTGAATTCATCATATGGCTTTTATTTTTCAATTTGTTAATGTATTGTATTACACTGATTGATTTGCAGATACTGAAGAATTCTTGCATCCCTGGGATAAAGCCTACTTCACACCAGTCAGAATGGCTGCGATCCAAAAGTCTACAAGCAATAAATGCCGGAGAGGGTATGGAGAAAAGGGAACCCTCTTACACTGTTGGTGGGAATGCAAACTAGTACAGCCACTATGGAGAACAGTGTGGAGATTCCTTAAAAAACTGGAAATACAACTGCCTTATGACCCAGCAATCCCACTGCTGGGCATACACATCGAGGAAAGCAGAACTGAAAGAGACACGTGTAACCCAATGTTCATCACAGCACTGTTTATAATAGCCAGGACATGGAAGCAACCTAGATGTCCATCAGCAGATGAATGGATAAGAAAGCTGTGGTACATATACACAATGGAGTATTACTCAGCCATTAAAAAGAATACATTTGAACCAGTTCTAATGAGGTGGATGAAATTGGAGCCTATTTATTATATAGAGCGAAGTAAGCCAGAAAGAAAAACACCAATACAGTATACTAATGCATATATATGGAATTTACAAAGATGGTAACAGTAACTCTGTATGCGAGAGAGCAAAAGACACAGATGTATAGAACAGTCTTTTGGACTCTGTGGGAGAGGAAGAGGGTGGGATGATTTGGGAGAATGGCATCGAAACATGTATAATATCATATAAGAAACGAATTGCCAGTCCAGGTTCAATGCAGGATACAGGATGCTTGGGGCTGGTGCACTGGGATGACCTAGAGGGATGGCATGGGAAGGGATGAGGGAGGGGGGTTCAGGATGGGGAACACGTGTATACCCATGGCAGATTCATGTTGATGTATGGCAAAACCAATACAATATTGTAAAGTAAAATAATAATAATAATAAATGATAAATGGTTAAAAAATATATACATAGTATTTATTGGGTTGCCTCAGATCTCAGCTGTGGCAGGTGGGATCTAGTTCCCTGACCAGTGATCCAACCTGGGGTCCCCTGCCTTGGGAGCACATAATCTTGGCCCCTGGATCACCAGGGAAGTCGCTCTTTGCTCATTTTAACTTGAGGATCATATCCTCTGAGGAGATAAGTATCTACCTGCCAATCAGGAGAGAACACAGGGGAAATGGCTTCAGAGTCCATTCAGAGTGGCAGGTTAAAGCCTAGGGCTTGCTCTAAGCCAGTGATCCCCAACCTTTTTGGCACCAGGGACCAGCTTCATGGAAGACAGTTTTTCTACAGATTTTGGTGGGGAGATTGGTTTTGGGGTGATTCAAGTGCATTACCTTTATTGTGTACTTTATTATTCTTTGTTGTTGTTCAGCCACTAAGTCATGTCTGACTCTTTGTGACCCCATGGACTACAGCATGACAGGCTTCCCTGTCCTTCACCATCTCCCAAAGTGTGCCCAAATTCAAGTCCATTGCATCGGTGATGCCATCCAGCCTTCTCATCCTCTGATGCCCTCTCCTCCTCCTACCCTCAACCTTTCCCAGCATCAGTGACTTTTCCAATGAGTTGGCTGTTCACATTAGGTGACCAAAACATGAGAGCTTCAGCTACAGCATCAGTCCTTCCAATGAGTATTCAGGCTTGATTTCCCTTAGGATTGACTGGTTTGATCTCCTTGCTGTCCAAGAGACTCTCAGGAGTCTTCTCCAGCACCACAGTTGGCAGGCATCAATACTTTGGCACTCTGCCTTGTACCCTGGAGGCAACACCTGATGGCTGTCACAGAGACCCCTTTGAGGTGACTGTGCCTCAGACAGAAAAGTCAGTTTTAGGAGATGTTGAGTCCCTGGAGTTGACTTCAACCCACTGCTTCTTTATGATGATGATACTTATTAAGCTTTCCAGGTGGCTCAGCAGTAAAGAATCCAATGCAGGAGACACAGTTCAATCCCTAGATTGGGAAGATCCCCTGGAGAAGGAAAGGGCTGCCCACTCCAGTATTCTTGCCTGGGAAATCCCATGGACAGAGGAGCCTGGCAGGCTACAGTCCACAGGATCACAAAGAGTCGGACATGAGTGAGCGCTTCACACTAATAGAACATTATAAGAGTCTATTGCCAGACTTTCAGGTGAAAACAGAAATACTTGGTCACAATGCTTTCAGTCCACGTTTCAGCTGAGTACAAGGCATGACAGGATCCCTTTATTCAAAACTGAAAAGAAACTGACAGAATTTAATATAGCAATGCTGTGAGCCTTCCATGTCTGTGGGAACTGCACCTGTGGGTTCAATCAACCTTTGGTCAAAAATTATGCATTTGCCACACATGGGCATCTATTTAAATAACATTTGTACTGCATATTTACAACTCTGTATATAAAATTTACATAGCATTAGGGATTATAAATAACCTAGAGATGACTTAAGGTGTACAGGGAGATGTGGTAGGTTATATGCAAATCCATGCCATTTTATATGAGGGACTTGGGCATCCACGGATTTTGGAACCAATCCCCGGTGGTTACTGAGGAATGACTACATTCTCCCATACCATGAAGCTTAGTTTTTTTCTGTCCTTTCCACATATGTCATAGGCTTGTTCGTCTCAGCTTTTAAACTAGCACCAATGCTATAAGGATCCCTGTGATGGTGCCTAAGAGAAGTGGGAGTCATAATCCATGACTGATGGTCTGGAAAACCAGAAAAAGAAAAACAGGATGGTGCAGCAAGGCCTGAACAGTGCTGGTCTAATTAGGATAGATGAGGAGACATAAAAGATGAGCTGCAAAAACCAGAAACTTTCACCTCCCACCCACTTTCTCCTCACTGCCTGGCTTCAGGTTGGTCATGTTCCAGTGACTCATCCAAGAGATGAGCTGTTCATTTCGACTTTGACAGCATCAGTGAGTAGAGGCCGAAGGACTCAAGGACCCTGTGAGCACCTGGTAGTGTTTTAAGACCAACTGTGGTCAGCTAACCACCCCAACCTAACTGCAGATGACTCCATCAGGTCTCTTTCCTATCTTTAGACAAATGTATTTGACATGGTCATAATCTTAAACTTCTAATTTCAATTTTAGGTAGTCACATTGCTAAGTGTGACTAGGATCTGCAAAGCAATGATGAAAAATCAACAAACAAAGCCTGTTAATTTGAAATCAGTTTGGTTTACTTTTATTTTTAGTCACTGTTGACCCACTGCCTGAAGAGCAGCAACTATCTCCATTCATTAGTGCTCCATTCATCAGAACCTGACCCCATTGGTTTGCTCCACTGGTTGCCACCGGGCCAGCCCCAATCCCTGCATCCCGCATCAGCACCCCTATTTATAAACCCTGCTGCTGTTGCTGTGGCAGCAAACTGCTGCTACCACAATTCCAACTGATTCCAAAGCCATCTTTTGTACCCCTGCTAACTTCATGTTTATTCTTTACAATTATTCTAACGTGCACACATTTGGTCATTTTCTGTTCTCACTCTCCTAGGGGCACACCTGTGCATGGTGGGCCTCCAACCTAGGTCTGTGCACACATCTGACTCCCACTCATATGCTCTGTCTCACCATCCACCTATTTCCAAACTGCCTATCTCTCAGTCTCCCACTCACTCTTGTTCTCTTCCTGTATCTGTCTCCTCTTTCCCTCCTGCACACTCTCTCCAGGCTCTCCACTGTCCCTTTCAAATATTCTTTGTTAAGATGAATCAAAGGAGAGAAAAGATCCTAATGTTTAAGGCTAAAGAGAGACTGTTCCGCCAATACAGCAAAGAGATAACCTATAAGCTCTCACACTACAAGCACCTAGAAATCTGAGATAAAATACAAGACATCCATGTAAAAGCCTAGAGAGTCATGCAAGGGAAATGGCTTGAGCCTCTAACGGAAGAGTGAAGTGGAGTCTTCTGGCAGAGCAAAGGCTGTCTGGCTGTGTGCCCTGGGTCTCAGGTTTCAACCAAGGTGACCACATGTCTTGGTTCACACCGATTATTCTGGCACAATACCCAATTCTATCCTCTTTATTTATAATGTCCTGATTAGGAAGTTGGCTCATTTTAATGTCCTGCAGGATAGGATATAAGCCAGTATAGGGGATACAAGTTAGAACAGATGCTTGTATATGTGTCTGAAACCCTCAAAGAGATACAACTGCAACAAAAACTGAATTAGAAAACAAAGTTATCTATAAACCCAAATGAAAAAGAAGCTGGACCTCAGAAGGGGAAACATCTCCCAAGCCCCCCTCCCCTGCCCATAGTGAATGGTACCCACTGGTCTGTCTGAATCTCCAGCATGGTTCTGGAGTTCCACTCTACTCTGCACATGTAGTCCAGGGAACCCTGTGACAAGACTTTTACACCAAATTGGTCACATGCCAGTGAGACCCCTGTGTGCCTGGCAGAAGTAACTGCAAACCACTCTGGAGAAGTATGCCTCTCTGAGCCCCTGCAAAGACAGGCTTCCCATCCCAAATGACATGACTCAGAGGAAATGATCCATCAGAAGTGAGACTCAAGAGACACAACAAATGATTTGACTAGAACCTGGATTATAGAGCTAGTGAGAGACAGCAAAATAAGCACAGGGTGAGGTACTTAAAGTCCAGGAGAGAAAAAGATAAAAACGTACAACTGAAAATGACAAGACTGAATTCTGGCTTCTCCTTGGCCATGTGAGCAAATCACTTAAAGATGATGGTGACACTCTGACAGGCCACTGGACCCTGTGATGATCAGAGACAGTGCTACTTAAAGCCAGTGGGATTCGGGGGCCCTGTGGAAAGGTTGAGCGGGGCCCTCAACAAAGTCCAAATGCTCAACAATAATCAACAAACAAGCTGAATAATGGAAATACATAAGAGAATGATCAACTGAAGCAGCTCTTCTCAGCTTTTCTTTTTTTTTTCTTTAAAGACAAACTGGCAAGAACCAACCATTAACTCACATGTGAAGTTGCTCAGTCGTGCCCGACTCTTTGTCACCCCATGGATAGTAGCCTGTACCAGGCTCCTCCGTCCATGGGATTTTCAAGGCAAGAGTACTGGAGTGGGTTGCCATTTCCTTCTCCAAAAGTAGATTAATTCAAAGAGAAAGAATCTCCTAGCAACCTGCCTCTCTTGAGGCCTGAATCAATGCTATCACCGAACAGGAAAAACACCGCTTGGAACATTGATATTTTAATATCAGGCAAATAACTAGGTCCAGTATGGGCAATACTGGTAAAATTGGCTACTGCAGACAACTAAAAAGTGTCTGAAATGACACCCTGAAAGTCAGCAGAGACACTTGAGTCCCAATTATTACTTTATTCAACGGTCAATAAATATTTACTCAGAATCAACTTGATACAGGCACTGCATGCAAGAAATACAGAGTGAAAATCCCGTGGCTCCAGGAATGCTGAGGCCTGGGGGCAGGGAAGCAGGGGGTGGGGCGGTGCCACGGAACCCAGCAGAGAGCTGAGGTTGCCGGGAATCGAGTCACACTGCATGCTGAGTGAGGGGAGAGAGATGTGGGGGTGCTGGGGATAAAAACATAAGCGCACCAAGAACACTCAGTCCACAAAAAGACTCACATCTGATTTTAGAGGCAGGTGGGACTGAATAACATCTGGACAAATGAAGTCAGTGATACTGAGATCTCCCCAATAACAGATCTGACAGTATTTCCACTTTCAAACACAAAACCACCAAAAGCTCACAGGTGCCGTAAAGAACACAGCACAAACAAGAGGTGGCAAGAGATTCTCTGATCAATTCTCACCAATAATCCAAAGCATTCCCCAGTCACCACCGCACATGTAAATGAGGGTCACATTTGCAGCAGCAGCAGAAAGCGCTAAAAGCAGAGATCATGGTTATATAAATCGGGAATTATCTGAAAGCACTTTAAAGAGAGGAAATAAACCAAATAAAAAATGAAAATAAGATTACAAAAGGATATCACATGAAAGACAGGAAAAGAGAAGATATAACTCGGGGCAAATGCAGTGCAACCTATGTGTGAGGAGACCTGTTGGGTGCGTGACACTAGAATGTGGGCACTGAGGTGCAATGCCCCAGAACCACCTGAGGAGAAGAAAGACCTGGCTCCTTCTCGACGCCAACAACACAGGAATAAAGGACCGGAAAAGAACCAGTCTGTCTCTCTTACAGCAATTCTATTACACAGACTCTGAAGACTGTTCTCTCAGTTTCAATGTCAGCCGAGAGCACGTCCACAATTCCAAGAGGTCAAACTCACTCTGTAAATGAGATCATCACCCTTCAGTATAGACCTGATCTATATCTTACAATCTAAGATATAGACCTTATCTATATCTTACAATCTAAGACATAGACCTGATCTATATCTTACAATCTAAGAAGAAAGTTAAATCCAGAATTTACCTCCTACTTCAATCTATAACTTCAACCTGCCAATTCTGGGGAAATATATAGAAGGGAATACTGTGGCCTCTGAGCTTCCTACTTGACTCAGACAAGGAAATGGGATGCATAACTGATAATAAAATCTGAGAGACAACTGCCAGGGCAAAGCCGTTCTGTATTTAATCGGGTCTGTTGAGCTTCAGAGGGAAAGAAAACAGGCAGCCAGATGGACAAGACGTGCATTCAGAAGAGCCACACCGGAAGATCCAAGTAAATAAATGTGCCTCCAAACCTGCCATCACAGACCTGCTGCTCGGTTCACTAGCACCGAACTGAAGCAATCACATTTCGTTTTTAAAGCTGAGTCAGCACCAAGTCCAGTGGGAGAGAAGCATGGTGCAGACTCTCTTGTCCCATCTGAGGGCTCAGCACTGGGCGCGCCAGGCTCCAGTCCCGGCGGCACTGAGGCACAGAGTCCTCCCTGCACAACCATCTGGCCAACGATGCAACTCGACTCTCAGCACGTGAGTGCAAGCACACACACCAGCACACGTGACAGCACTCAGTCCTCTGCAAAACCCGAGACGCTGAGACAGGGGGACAGGCAGCCAAGAGCCCAGCCTGCCACTAAAACAGCCATTGCGACGGCAGAAGGAAACAAAGGCACGTCTGACTGGGGCAGCTCACTCGGGGTCCCTGGTTTGTGAACCTAGTAGTGTTGTTCGATCAGTACGCCAGAACCAGGGGCTCAGCACCTGTCCTGTTCCTCTCCTCTCTAGACCCGGTGAGAGATCAGGTACCAAGCCTACTCGGTGCCCCCAGCTCGAGCGGGGCAGCCAGGGTGCCGGGCATCTTCTCTGCACTGGCAGCATGGTGGCGACCCCAGGGGGAGCAGGATAGGAGCAGGTCCTCTGGTAGGTTTCTTGTGACGGAGAAGAGGAGGGGAGAAGGCCACATTTATTACATTTTTCCTACCATAATCAGGTTTGGTGAAAATGGATTTTTAAGGGAACATTTTTCTCAGCATTGCAGGAAATCCACGATCACCCACATACCCTGGTGACTATGTTCAAAATAGGAAATGTCACTTGTTTGCATGATACAATGAACTGCCCTTTGAGAAGAGGAAAACACTAGCAGTGAATAGCTTTGATTTTCTTCCGTAATTAGGAAGTCCTAGAGCGTTCACTGAAAGGTCATCCTGCCATGGTTACCGCACCCAATGGAAGGGGACAGTTCCAGCCACATCAGGCCCTCAGAAACCCTTGGGTACTACGGTCACTGCATCATGCTTCTTGGGAGTCAGAGTGGTGAGAGGCTCTGAGTCACTGACAGCCTCCTCCTCAAAGCACCCAGCGGCCACCTCTGACCCAAGCAGGGATCATACTGCTTCATGGGAGTTTGTGCACAGAAAACACAAATTTGGACAGGTCACAGTCAAAAAATTGATAAGGGCCACAAGTATATCAGTAAAACACCAATATTATTATTATTAGAGAGCATGCACAACTGCAAAAAGCCTTAAATATACCAGAGTTTCTTTTACCTGATTAAACTCTTTTAAAAAGTCTAGTCACTGAAGAGAGAAACAGTAATTAAAAAGAATTAAAATAAGCTACGCCTGCTCAATTTAGACATCCAACGAGTAGCTTTCGCTAGTTACATTAAATATTAGTATTACCTACTTTCTCACATAGTAGTTTCAGCCTCCAATCTGAAACTATGAGTCAACCATTTAGTCTTGGGACTCTATCCTAGTGAGACGATCTCACATGCAGACAAGGCTTTAAGCCCAAAGATGTTCATTACTGCATTACTTATAATAGGAAAAAGAAGATTATAAATAATCTAAATGTTCACTAATAAGAAAATGAATAAAGTTGGCGGCAAATTTACCACATTGAAAATTTTATAGCTATTACAAATAATAAATGTTTATAAAATGCATAATGCATTTATAACTGGGGAAATGCTTCTATATATCATGCTAAATGAAAATGAAGATAAAAAATTTTGTACACAGTGTCACCAGAATTATATGTTTGGATTTTATTGCTTTGGTGGTGGTGGTTTTAAGTAAATCTAGCTTTTAAAAGTACTAAAAGAAAGTACACAAAAAAATGTTCCCAGTACTTCTTTTGTGTAAGGCAACCATGGGAACTTGTTCTCTCTTCATTTTTTTCCACTTTTTCTTTTTAATTGAAAGATAACTGTTTTACAGAATTATGTTGTTTTCTCTCAAACATCAACAAGAATCAGCCCTAGGTACACCCATGTCCCCTCCCTCCCAAACCCCTCTCCCATCTCCCTCCCCATCCTACTCCTCTAGGTTGATACAGAGCCCCTGTCTGAGTTCCCTGAGTCATACAGCTAATTCCCATTGGCTATCTATTTTACACAGGTTTCCATGTAAGTTTCCATGTTACTCTCTCCAGACATCCCACTCTCTCCTCCCCTCTCCCTGTGTCCCTAAGTCTGTTCTCTATGTCTGTATCTCCACTGCTGGCCTGCAAATAAATTCATCAGTACCATCTTTGTAGATTCCATATATATGCGTTAGTACACGATATTTATATTTCTGACTCACTTCACTCTGTAAAATAGGCTCTAGGTTTGTGCACTTCATTAGAAGGGTTTGGAAAAAAGGGAACCCTCTTGCGTTGCTGGTGGGAAAGTAAACTGATACAGCCACTATGGAAGATGGTATGGAGATTCCATTAAAAACTAGGAATAAAACCACCATACGACCCAGCAATCCCACTCCTAGGCATATACCCTGAGGAAGCCAAAATTGAAAAAGACACATGTATCCCATTGTTCAGTGCAGCACTATTTACAATAGCTAGAACATGGAAGCACCCTAGATGTCTATCGACAGATGAATGGATAAAGAAACTGTAGTACATATACACAATGGAATATTAGTCATAAAAAGGAACATATTTGAGTCTTTCCTTTTTTAAAAAAAAAGCTTTTCTATATGTTCCAGTTTTTCTCTGTGGACATATTTTGCACATTCAAAATGAAGAGAAAGTTAGAGCTGCCCTTTATAAGTATATCATGCTACAGAGCTTTAAATCTTAACATTAAATTTTCAGCATCAACAAAGACAAAAATATTTACTCTAAAATGGTGGAAACTTCCATAGTCACTTAGATGAAAAACAAAGAGTTGGTAGTAACTTCACATATGAGATGGGAAGATAAACATTACAAATTAAACAAGGTTAAATTTATTTTTTTCATATTGTTCATGGGGTTCTCAAGGCAAGAATACTGAAATGGTTTGCCATTCCCTTCTCCACTGGACCACATTCTGTCAGACCTCTCCATCATGACCTGCCCGTCTTGGGTTGCCCCGCGGGCATGGCTTAGTTTCATTGAGTTAGACAAGGCTGTGGTCCTAGTGTGATTAGATTGACTAGTTTTCTGTGAGTATGGTTTCAGTGTGTCTGCCCTCTGATGCCCTCTTGCAACACCTACCATCTTACTTGGGTTTCTCTTACCGTGGGTGTGGGGTATCTCTTCACGGCTGCTCCAGCAAAGCGCAGCTGCTGCTCCTACCAGAAGAACTATACAAAAAAGATCTTCACGACCTGGATAATCACGATGATGTGATCATTCATCTAGAGCCAGACATTCTGGAATGTGAAGTCAAGTGGGCCTTAGAAAGCATCACTACGAACAAAGCTAGTGGAGGGAATGGAATTCCAGTTGAGCTCTTTCAAATCCTGAAAGATGATCCTGTGAAAGTGCTACACTCAATATGCCAGCAAATTTGGAAAACTCAGCAGTGGCCACAGGACTGGAAAAGGCCCGTTTTCATTCCAATCCCAAAGAAAGGCAATGCCAAAGAATGCTCAAACTACTGCACAATTGCACTCATCTCACACGCTAGTAAAGTAATGCTCAAAATTCTCCAAGCCAGGCTTCAGCAATACGTGAACCGTGAACTTCCTGATATTCAAGCTGGTTTTAGAAAAGGCAGAGGAACCAGAGATCAAATTGCCAACATCCACTGGATCATGGAAAAAGCAAAAGAGTTCCGGAAAAACATTTCTTTCTGCTTTATTGACTATGCCAAAGCCTTTGACTGTGTGGATCACAATAAACTGTGGAAAATTCTGAGAGAGATGGGAATACCTGACTACCTGACCTGCCTCTTGAGAAATCTGTATGCACGTCAGGAAGCAACAGTAGAACTGGACATGGAACAACAGACTGGTTCCAAATAGGAAAAGGAGTATGTCAAGGCTGTATATTGTCACCCTGCTGATTTAACTTA
>SJYQ01009316.1:0-30113 GCA_006410935.1 Redunca redunca
CTGGACTCTCTGGCCCTGTGCGGATGGAAGTGGGTACTGAGACTCACGAGGAGGTGTTGATTGGAGGCCTGAACAATGTGATCCCTCAGGGTGCAGGTTTGGGGGTTGGAACGCCAGACTGCCCCAGCGGCTGGGGCTGCTACCTCTCTATCCATCCCTGGAGGGGTGGGAGATTGTCCTCCTGAATCCCTCACCAGAGAGAACTGGGCATCCAGCCTCTTGAGAAGGGTGGGGCAGGAGCTGCCCTCTTGGGCTTCAGCCAGGGAGCAGGACCCCAGAATCCCCAAGGCCAGAGGCCAGGCAGGGGTGAGTCAGAGAGGCAGAGAAGAGGCTGAGGGGTGAGCAGCCACCAGGAAGGGAGGGGAGAGCCAGTGTTATCCTGGGGAGGGGGGAGCGCCAGGCCACAGCTGTGGGTTATTTTGGGGCAGAGGGGGGCTATTCTGAGCACTGATTGAACCAGCTGCTTGGGGAAGGGCAGAGGAGAGGAGGGGCGAGGGGGAGCCAGGATTGAAGCATGCTAGGAGCCCCCACCCCCACCCCTCGGGAGACAGTGCCCCAGGGTCCCTAAGAAGGCCTGGGGGTATCGGGGTGGGGAGTGAGGCCTCTAGGCAGGCAAAGGGGTGTGGGCCTTTCCCCTACCCCTGGCTGGCTGTAGGGTGGATGGAGGCTCTGTGCTACCATGGCAACTGGACAGGAGGCTGATTGACAGTTAAGAGCGAGCCCTTCCTTGTCTGGACCCTCACCCCTTTCCATAAGCCCCTTCTGCAGGCTCCAATCCCTCTCTGGGAACCAGGGGTCCAGGCCCCCAGGGCCCTCCTTCCTCAAGACCCAGGAGCCAGGAGTCTGGGCTCCCAGCCCGACCACCCCAAGCAGCTAGTATTCAACAGGGGACATAGGAAGAGATGCTGTATTGCTTCTCATTTACCAAATTGCTCTAGGCTGGGAGCCAGGGACCCCCACCCCTCCCAGCTCTCCACAGCTGTGCTCCCCCTAACCCCAGAGCCCAGTCTGGACTGTGACTCTTTCCAGCTCTTATTGAGAGTGGAGGGACGGGGGTAGGAGTAAGGGAACAAAGATGGGTTGGGGGGTTTGTGTTCTGGGGAGGGGTACGGTCATGGAGGCATTTGCTCCCTGCAAGATGGCCCACTAATTTTTTTTTTTCTCTCTCCCCCCACACACCTGACCCCTTTTCCCTTTCTCTCTCTCTTTTTTTTTGTTCCCCTCACTTTTTCTTCCTTTTATTTTTGATCCCTCCTGCCACTCGCCTTCCCGGCCTTCCTTTCATGTCTGTGCTGGGCACCTCCCTGGTGGGGGTCTTGATCTCTGCCTTGCCTCGCTATTTCTGTCTTCCTGTGTTTTCTGTCTGCTCTGCCTGCCTCTTCAATCTTTATTTCGCCTGTTTCTCCGTCTCTTGTGGGTGCGTGTCTTGTGGTGGCTGTGGGGTCTCTGTCTCCACCTTCCTGGGATTTCTTTCCACCTTCCTCTCTTGGTCCAACTTTCCGGTTTTTCTCCTCTCTCCCACCTTCCTTCGTCTATCTCTGCATCTCTCCCGCCTCTCTCATTCCCTCCCTATTTCTGTCACTCCGTCTTATCTCTCGCTCTGTTACTCTGAGCCTATCTGTCCCTGTCTGTTTCTCCTTCCATCTCTTTCCTCCACTCCATCAACTCTCTCTCCCTGACCATCTCTCTGTGGGTGTTTTCATCTTTTCCTATCTTCCTGGGCCTCTCTCATTCTGCTCCTGTTCTGATCCGGTCTCTGCGGGTCTCTTTTCCATCTGGCCTGTCTCATTGTCCTCCCTTGTCTATCTCTTCTCCCCACTTCTGTATCTTCTGTGGCCCCGTTACCCATTCTTCCTGTGTTTCTCCCTTCGCTTCTGTTATCTCTCCCTTTGCCTCCGTATTTCCCTGTGTCTCTCCCTCTATTACTCCATCCAACCTTTCTCCTACCTCCGCATCTCCTTCTCGCATCTCCCCTTCACCGTGTATCTCTCCTTGTCTCTGTCGTTCTACCTCTTGTCTCTCATTCCTGTCCCTCTCTCTGCTCCGCGTGTCCGCCGCCCCATCTCTGCGCCCCCCCCACTCCTCCGTGTCCCTCCCCGGGCGCCCTCGCGCTCAGAGGCCGCCCGGCAGGGCCCGCAGGCGATGCGCGGCGCCGGTGGCCCCCGCGGCCCTCGGGGCCCCGCTAAGATGTTGCTGCTGCTGGCGCTGGCCTGTGCCAGCCCGTTCCCGGAGGAGGTGCCGGGGCCGGGCGGGGCCGGCGGGCCTGGCGGGGGCCCCGGCGGGGCGCGACCGCTCAACGTGGCGCTCGTGTTCTCGGGGCCCGCGTACGCGACCGAGGCGGCGCGCCTGGGCCCGGCCGTAGCGGCGGCCGTGCGCAGCCCGGGCCTGGACGTGCGGCCGGTGGCGCTGGTGCTCAACGGCTCGGATCCACGCAGCCTCGTGCTGCAACTCTGCGACCTGCTGTCGGGGCTACGCGTGCACGGCGTCGTCTTCGAGGACGACTCGCGCGCGCCCGCCGTCGCGCCCATCCTTGACTTCCTGTCGGCGCAGACCTCGCTGCCCATCGTGGCCGTGCACGGCGGCGCGGCGCTCGTGCTCACGCCCAAGGTGCGCGCGACCCGTGGGCGGGGCTCGGGGGACCGGGGGGCGACCCGTGGGCGGGGCCTGGGCCGGCCGTGGGTGGGCGGGGTGGTAAGGGGCGTGGCCAGTCCTGAGGGTCAGCCTCGGGGATGCAGTGAGGACAGATGTAAAGGTCAGGTCTAGGTAACAGGCGGGGCTGACTTGGAGGGATGTGATCTATAGGACAGAGTGTGCCGGGGAATCATCTAGAAACCGGGTCTGAGGTGACCAGGCTATGGGAAGAGTTGAGAGGCTGCGGGAGCGGTGAATCCGGAGGGGGTGGGATCCGAGGAAGAGGCGAGGTCGGCCAGCGAGGGGCGAGGACTGGGTGGGTGCCAGAGAGAGCATGCCTGCGATGGCAAGATCTGAGTGAGGGGTGAGCTCTGGGGTCAGCGACGGGGTGTCAAGTGAAAAGGAATGGGGCTCAAAAAGGGGTGAAGCCTAGAGAGTAAGCAGGAGCCAGAAAGTCAGAGACGGTGACCAGGAAAAAGGATTATTAAGTACTGAGGGACAGGGAGGGGCCCGGCCAGCTGAGCATAAGGTCTAGAGGTCAGTGTAGAAAGACTGAACCATCTGGTGGAAGGATGAGTATGAGAAAGGGAGGCGTCCTTAGTGAGTGAGAGAGAGAGGGGTAGCCTTGAAGCTAGAAAGTGGGGGAAGGCCAGTCAAGGAAGAGGTGAGTCAAGGAAGGGGCGAGGCTAGCTGGTGATGGGGGAGCCCAGGGAGGACAGGCCCTCAGCTCGGTACTAAAGGGGCAGAGGCTAGAGAGGAAGACGGTCTGGGGTGGGATTTGGGCATGGGAGGTACCCAACTGGAAGGCGTGGAAAGCGAGAATCCAGAGAGTGGGCCTGGAAAGATGAAGGCTTCCCCCCTTAGAGGCAGGCTCAGCCACTGAGAGGTCAAAGCCAGGAGCCTGCAGGGAAGGCAGGGGCAGAGGCTGGAGCTGGCTGTGGCATGGAGAGAGGCCTGCCTCCCGAGGGCACAGGAGGGGTCAGCTGGAGTGGACTTCTGGTAGGGAAGGGCAGGATTTGAACAAGCCTGGTGTGCGGACTGAGAAGAACCAGGTCAGTTTAGAGGAGGCGTCTGAGAAGAGGCGGGGCCTATTCAGGGGTGGAGCCAGTGTAACAGAGAAGTGGGTATCGCCTGAGGATGGGGCCACCTGAGTGGGTGGAGCCTAAGTCTCCACCAATTCCCTGCTGTGAGGGCCCGGCGGCTTTGTGACTAGATCTCTATTGCATGCCGGGACTCGTAGTTTTCTTCTGTCTCGAGCACTCTAGGAAAGACCTCTGTCCAACTTTCTTCTTCTCTTTGGCATGGAATTGTCCAGAGATCTGTAGGCAGATCACCTGCGAGGTGAACTCACTACTTCCTGGCTGACGCCTCCTTGGGATACGGAGAGATGTGGTCCCTTCTGCCTCCATGGCGGCTGAGAAGTGTGTGCCCGTCCATCTCATTGTCTGCTGGGCACTGTGGCCCCTTCAGTGTATACCCGTTGCCTTCTGGGAAATGTAGTCCTTTAAGTGTCTTAGCGTGGCCCTCACAGCTCTATCTGTGCCCCCACTGAATGCTGGGAACGTGGTCCCCTGAGTACACATTCAGCTGCCAAGAATGAGGGCCTCACCGGGTCTCATAGCATTCTGGGAAACCTTATACCCTCAGGACAAGTGCCCTAACCCGCGCACATTTAACCACAGGCATATGCCTAGGGAGAAAGTCCACTTGCTCGTCTCATTGCATTACTGGAAGATTTATTGAGGGCTGATTCTGTGCCAGGGCCGTTTCAGGTTCTGGGGAATACAGTTAGGGAAGGTTAAAAAAAAAAGACACGGTCTCTGCTCTTACGAAGCTTGCATTTCTAATGAGACAGACAAAACAAATGACAGATAGTGAAATCTGTCCTGGAGGAGAGGTAATGACCAAGGCCGTGGAGAGTGGTCAGGGGAGGCTTCCCTGAGGAGGTAAAACTGAGCTGGACCTGAGGACAGAGGAGGGGAGGGAGCTGGGGGCTGTCCCTGAGAAAAGTGACAGTGAAGGGCAAAGCCCTTGAGTCTAGAAGGAACCTGAGGTGTTTGAGAAAGAGCAAAGAGGTGGGGCTGGTGGTACATGAGGTCAAAGAGGCCACAGGGACCAGGTCATGTTGGGCCTTATGGGCCACAGCGAGGACTTTGGCTTTGACTCTGACATAGAATTTTTGGAAGGTTTTCAACCAAGAAGGGAGGCGATCCACTTAATATTTTGAAAAGATCACTCTGGCTGCTGTCTGGAGAATGAAAGGTTTTAGAAAGGAAGCAGAGATGGGTTAGGAAGCTGTTGTCGTCTAGGCAAGAAAGGGGAAGCAATGAGGGTCATGATGGGGCCATAGTGAAGAATGAACAGCTGGGGTCATGTTTTGAACAGCGAACTGAGAAGACTTGGAGATGGCCTGGATGTGGGCCCAAGGGCTGTCCAACAGGATTTTCTGCCGAAATGATGAAAGTGGTCTTCAGCTACTCTGTCAAATATGATAGCCACTAGCCATGTGAGCTGTTGAGCACTTGACGTGTGGTTAGTATAACCAAAAACACTGAATTTTGCTTAACTTTGATTTAATTTGAATAGTCATGGGTGGCTAGCAGCTACCATACTGGAGACCACAGGAGACAATATTTAAACCCGTGGGTTTGGATGAGATCACCAGGAAGAGAGGATAGAGAAGGAAAGAGGAGATGAGGGCACTCCTATGTTTAGAATCCTGACGGAGGAAGAGAGTCTAGCAAAGGAAACAGAGAAGGAGGGGACAGGAAGGTAGGGAAAAAAGCAGAGAAGGGCAAGCCTACTCAGCAAAGCTTCTCCTAGTTGGGAGAGACTACCTTCAGCACCCTCATGGCCTGTTGGGAGATGTAGTCCCTCTCAGTGGATGGTGGGAACTGTAGTTCTCTCCTGGCTTGCTGCCTGTGTTCACTAGAGTTATGTTAGCTGCTGTAACAGATAAACCCCCACTTAGTGGCTTAACTCAATAGAAGGTTGTTCCTCACTCATATAAAATCCAAACAGGTGTTCCTGATTGGAGCTGGCTCTCCTCCAAGCTCTGACTCAGGGACTCATTTCCTCCATGCTGTGGCTTTGTAATCCCCTAGATTCCTCCTCAGGGGCCTCTGCGTCTGCCCTGGGACAGGGAAGAGTAAGGTGCATGGGCGGAGAGGTTTTTGTGGATGAGCCTAGAACTCAGTCTAGAGGCTAAACCTGACCCAAGTCCAGCTCTGTGCCCCAAGCAAGGAAAGGAGATGGGTTTGGCAAACAGCTAGATGTTGAGAGCTGTGATGCCCTTATCCATTGCTGGGAGATGAGGTCCCCTCTGGATCCCTGGGAGCTGTGAGCCCCTCGCTGGCTGCTGAAGGTCAGCAGCTGGGAGCTGAGATCTCCACATGGGGGAGGACTGACATCCTCCTCCTCCCCTGCAGGAGAAAGGTTCCACTTTTCTGCAACTGGGCTCGTCCACAGAGCAGCAGCTTCAGGTCATCTTTGAGGTGCTGGAGGAATACGACTGGACGTCCTTTGTAGCCGTGACCACGCGTGCCCCTGGCCACCGGGCCTTCCTGTCCTACATCGAGGTGCTCACTGATGGCAGCCTGGTGGGCTGGGAGCACCGTGGGGCGTTGACACTGGACCCTGGGGCTGGCGAGGCTGTGCTGGGAGCCCAGCTCCGCAGTGTCAGTGCCCAGATCCGCCTGCTCTTCTGTGCCCGTGAAGAGGCCGAGCCCGTGTTCCGGGCAGCTGAGGAGGCTGGCCTCACTGGGCCTGGCTATGTCTGGTTTATGGTGGGGCCCCAGCTGGCTGGAGGCGGGGGCTCAGGCGCCCCCGGGGAGCCGCCTCTTCTGCCAGGAGGCGCCCCACTGCCTGCTGGGCTGTTTGCAGTGCGCTCGGCAGGCTGGCGGGATGACCTGGCCCGGCGTGTGGCAGCTGGTGTGGCCGTCGTGGCCAGAGGTGCCCAGGCCCTGCTGCGTGACTATGGCTTCCTGCCTGAACTTGGCCACGACTGTCGTGCCCAGAACCGCACCCACCGAGGGGAGAGTCTACACAGGTGAGCAGGGTTGGGCTGGGAGGGCCATGGGAGGACTCCTGAGCCAGATCACCTGGGGTGCTCGGTGACCTCAAATGGGTCACCTTGCCTCTCAGAACTTCAGTCTCCTTCTCTGTAAAATAAGTGAAATTGGCTCTCCTTTCTGGGATTCAATCAAGTGATTTGGAAAAAAACATCTGAGATACCGGGAGAGGGATTACTGTATTTCATGATTTTAGCATGTGCGTTTTTGCAGTTTTAATGTCTTTGAAATCAAGACATGTCTTACAGTCATCGCTTATCATGATTTCACGGGCAGTGCTTTTTTTTCCCCTTCATGGTTGTAAAAATAGCGATACATCTTCTAGTTGATAGCATCTTAGGTTCGGTGAAATATCTAGTTGGGGGGCTTCCCTGGCAGCTCAGTCGGTAAAGAAACCACCTGCAATGCAGGAGGTGCAGGCTCGATCCCTGGGTCGGGAAGGTCCCATGGCAACCACTCCAGTATTCTTGCCTGGGAAATCCCGTGGACAGAGGAGCCTGGCAAGGGTCATTAAGAGGTCCCAAAGAGTCAGACATGATTTAGTGACTAAACCACCACCACCACCCTAGTTAGTGTAGGAGCTGAACTTCAGTAACCAAAAAGACCCAACAATGCAATGTCTCCAACAAGGTAGAGAGGTCTCTCACTTAACCCAGAGGTCCATGGTCCAGGTTATCAGGAGACTCCGTTGTTCCACGTGGTCATTCAAGGGCCCAGGACCCTCCCACCTTGTTGCTCTGCCATCTTTCCATAAGGTGGAAGGTGGGTCAAAGGGCATGTCTGAATTCTAGCTCGTGAGAAGGGGGAAAGAGAGGAGGTAGAGAACACACCATTTCCTTTAGGCCAGTGAGGCAGAAGGGATGAGTCTTACATCCCATTGGTGAGAACATAGTCATTTGGCAGGGGCTTGAATTCCTTGTTGTTTGTAGCCACATTCATGCAGATTGGCTAGATACCGATTCTGATTGGCTAGTGTCTGTGCCACACTGATTGTTAGAGTTTGAATATCACCTGCCCATGGCCTGGGTTAGCTGCAAGGAATGTCAGGAAATATGGGGAATGTTGATTCTAGCTGGACAGGGGTGTACCCAACTGACACACTACTGTTTTATATTATTTTATTTGTTCACACTACTGTTTTAGATGAGGGGACCAGGGTTTGGTGAGAAACAGCATCTCTACCCTAGGAAGCTTTGGGAGTTTGGTGACAGAGCAGTGGAAAGAGGGGCCTTGGATACTGAAATGAGGGTGAGCTGAGTTTGGGAAGAGGTGAGGGGTGGGGAAGAAAGCCTAAGGGAGGAGAATTGAGAAGTGGTGATTTGGGAATCAGGATCCGGGGACCAGGCGATGCCAGAAACCTCCCTCGTTCATAAATACTTACTGAGCGCCTGCTAGGAACTAGGGCTCCTGCTGGGACCTGGGAACGCAGAGATGAATAAGACCGTGGACTTCTCTTCAAAGAACACAGGGTCCTGTAGGGGTAGCAGACAGGGACGGCACAATGACAGCACAGCATGATACTTGGAATAATGGAGGTTGCATGGGCTTTGTGGGAGCACCGTGGAGGAACTGCTAAGCCAGAACAGTTTTGGTCGCAGGAAGCAGAGTCTCATTCACGTTTCCTCGGGTAAAATGGGGTTTATTGGAAACGATAAACACACACAGAAACTCAGACATCAGGAATTGAGGCCAGTTCCTCAATTCTAGCTACTCTTTCAATTCTTTCTCTCTCTCTCTTTTCCCTCCCCGTCACTATCTCCATCTTCATCAACATCTCCATCTGTCTCTACCTTGTCCCCACAGAAGGCAATTCTTCTCCCTGCCCAGTTCTTCTGATGACCCAGAATTTCTGTTCCCTCATGATACTCATCATTTCAGCCCATTGTGTCTGCCACGTGTGTGTGCTAAGTCCCTTCAGGCATGTCCGACTCTTTGCGATCCCATGGACAGGCAAGGATAATGGAGCAGGTTTCCATGCCTTCCCCCAGGAGATCTTCCCGACCCAGGGATTGAACCTGCATCTCTTACGTCTCCTGCATTGGCAGGCTGATTCTTTACCACCAGCACCACCTGGGAAGCCCTGTCCACCACCCATCCCTCCAAATCTCACAGCTAACTTTCTCCCAGGAGAGGAATTGGGTTGGCCCCAGTCAACATTCCAGACTAGGCTACACAAGTTATGGGTCAGCCTGTGGGTTCAGGGAAGTTTCCAGGAGGAGGTGGTATCTAAGTTGACACCCGAAGAATAAATTGCTCATTCATTCATTTGTTGAAAAGCCCTTTATCAAGAGTCTGCGATGTGCCAAGCCCTGCTTTATACACAGAGTATAATGTTGAACAAGGCCTCTGCTCTCACGGAGCTCACAGTCTCATAGGCGAGACAATCAGTGGACAAACAAGAAAAGAAAGGAAAAAACCATAATGGGTAATAACTTCTGAGATGAAAATAAAGCAGGCAGAATGTAATGAGAAATGCCTATGGTGCTAGGTTAGACGAGGTTGTCAGGAAAGGCCTTTCTGAGTACGGGAAATTTGGAGGTTAAAAAAAAAAAAAATGGATGAAGAGAACGAGCCAGGGGAATTCCCTGGTGGTCCAGTGGTTAGGACTCCAGATCTCACTGCAGAGGACCCAGGTTCAGTCCCTGGTTGGGGAACTAAAATCCCACAAGCTGAGCAGCAAGGCCAGAAACAAAAGGGAGACAGAGAGAGAGAGTCAACTATTGGAAGATCCGTGTGAAGAGAAGGGAGGGGGAACAGAAGGTTTAAGGGCCCTGGGGCTGGAAATGCCTGAAATAAAGCCACTGTGTCTGGAGCACAGTGGGCAAGCGAGCAGAATATGATGGAGTGACACATAGTCCAGCATAGGTAGGGCATTTAGGCCAGGTTAGGGATTTAGATTTGGCTTCAAAGGCAATCAGGAGTCCACCAGAAATAGATAATCCAGGGAGGGGAAAGAGCATTGTGCAAAGGGCCAGAGGGGAGAAAAACTTGGGGCAGTTTAGTGGGACCGTAATAGCTCAGGGTGGATAAAGTCAGGAGAATTTAGGGGTTGGGAGTGATAAGGCTGGTTAGGTGGAGGGGGGACAAGCCACAAGGGCCCTTTTTTTAAAAAAAAAAGAAAATGTATTTGGCTGTGCCAGGTCTTAGTTGCAGCATGTGGGATCTTAGTTCCCTAACCAGTGATCAAACCTGGGCCCCCTGCATTGGAAGAGCAGAGTCTTAACCACTGGGCCATCAAGGAAGTCCCTACAAGGGTCTTGAATGCCAGGTTGAGAGGTTCAAACTGTATTCTAGGCTACTCGGGAGCTATGAGTGGGCTCTGAGCAAGAGAGAGTAGAGTCAGTTTGGGGTGTAGACAGACCCCTCTGGGGTAGGATGGGTTCCTACCCAGATTGGAGAAGAAAGATTGGAGGCTGGAGGCAAAGTAGGAGGCTGGATGGGGTCCTGGAGGGTTGTAGGGACAGAGAGGAGGGCTGGGACAGAGATATCCCCAGGGCAGGAAGGATGGGATTTGAGGACGGATGCCCTGCATGGGGGGTGAGGGAGGGGGAGTAAGGGGGTGAGGATGGCAGCTGAGGGTCTGGTCCAGTGACCAGGGTGATGTGACAAGCATTCAGAGTGCAGGCTGCCACTGTATAGTAAAGATATTTGGGAGTCCAGAGCCCCTCCCAGGGCTCTGTCCAGAAGGTAGATGTGAGTGGAGTCTTGAACACCTAAGAACTAGTCAGGATGAGGAGAATAAGGGTGGTGTTTTTTTTTTTTTTTCTTTTGGCTGCTCTGCCCGGCATGTGGAACTTCCTTGATCAGGGATTGAACCTACATCCCCTGCAGTGGAAGATCAGAGTCTTTTTCTTTTTTCCAAGGGTTTTTTCCCAGGCAGAGAGAAAAAGTGAAACTGTTAGTCTCTCAGTCGTGCCCAACTCTTTGCTACCCCATGGACTGTTGCCCACCAGGCTCCTCTGTCCATGGGATTTTCCAGGCAAGGATACTGTAGTGGTTTCCCATTTCCTTCTCCAGGAGATCTTCCCAGGAGATCGAACCCCGGTCTCCTGCACTGCAGGCAGATTCTTTGCCAACTGAGCCAGGGAAAGCAGAGAGAAAAGCACCTACGAAGACCTAGAGCTAGGAAACCACTTGATGCGTTTGGAGGACACCCCACATACAGTGTGGTGGGGCAGGGAAAGGGTTTGGGTGGAAAGAGTGACCGTGGGAAGCGATCAGAGATGGGGCTGCAGAGGCAGGCAGAGCCCTGAGATCCCGAAACCCAGGCTAAGGGTCTGGGGCCTTGTCTCGGGGGCACCGGGCTGCCGAAGGAGAGTCCCTAGTGACGAAGGAGCATATTCGGGTCTTCAAGAACCCAGAAGAGAGATTCGAACTGGGGGTGGGGTGGGGTTGGTCAGTAGCAAGGGGACTTTCTCTGCCTTCAGGTGCCAAGGTCCAGTCCAGGGCCCCACACTACCCTCCCTTCCTCCTGGGCAGGTACTTCATGAATATTACCTGGGACAACCGGGACTACTCCTTCAATGAGGACGGCTTCCTTGTGAACCCCTCCCTGGTGGTCATCTCCCTCACCCGAGACAGGACCTGGGAGGTGGTGAGTCCCAGCGCTGACCTCAGGCATGGGCGAGGAGTGGGACTCCTGGGTCCTGGGGAAGAAGCAGTGAGGACCCAGACTTCTGGCAGAGGTGGGGGCTGAGGCCCTGGGTGCTGGCCTCTGAGGGAGGAAGGGGCTGAGAGCCTGAGATTCCAGGTGGTCAAGGAAAGAACTGGGAACCCAGACCCCTGGGTCTTGGTAGAAGAAAGCCCAGCGTCATGGGCCTGAAGGGTTTCCAGGTCCTGGGGAGAGGTGGGGGAGAAGGGGTCCAGACTTCTGGATCTGACGGAGAAGGAGCTGGGAGCTCGGGGCTCTGAGGAAGCAGGGCCAGGAAGGCCAGAACATTCTGGAAAGTCCCCCCTCAGGAAGTCTGAACCCCTGCTCTTGGCCAAGGTGGGCAGCTGGGAGCAGCAGACTCTCCGCCTCAAGTACCCGCTGTGGTCGCGCTACGGCCGCTTCCTGCAGCCAGTGGATGACACGCAGCACCTCACGGTGGCCACGCTGGAAGAGCGGCCCTTCGTCATCGTGGAGCCCGCCGACCCCATCAGTGGCACTTGCATCCGAGACTCTGTGCCCTGCCGGAGCCAGCTCAACCGCACCCACAGGTGACAGCCTGGCATCCCGGAGTTCCCGTTTCAAAACCCCCCCTTGCAGTCTCCTGCAGTCCTGGCCCCCCAGACCCCACCCCCCTTGGGACCCGGAAAGCCCTCCAGCTGGGTGACCTTGGACAAGTCACGTAATTCCTTGGAGTCTCAGTTTTCCCAGAAAGCGACGCCCACCGTCGTTTTAGCTGCTGCTCATCCCTCTCTCCTTAAGGCGTAGGGTGGGGGTGGGGGGTGTCCCCAACGTTCCCGAGCCTGATCGCCCCTCGCAGCCCTCCGCCCGATGCCCCCCGCCCGGAAAAGCGCTGCTGCAAGGGCTTCTGCATCGACATTCTGAAGCGGCTGGCGCAGACCATCGGCTTCAGCTACGATCTCTACCTGGTCACCAACGGCAAGCACGGCAAAAAGATCGACGGCGTCTGGAACGGCATGATCGGGGAGGTGAGGTGGGCGGGGACCGAGACGGGGCAGGTGGGGAGCGGAGTCAGGACCAGGTCTCGGCCAAGGAGCTGCTGGGGTCGGGGGTCGGAGCCGGGAGGCGGGAGCCGTGTCTCCGAGAGGGGCGGGACTACGAGGGCACGCTACGGTCTGGGGGCGTGGCCAAAGTGGCCACGCCTGGATTTGAGGAGGCGAGGCCACAAAAAAGGCCCACCTTGGTGGAGGGGCGGGGCAAGGAGGAGGGACCTTCGGGGCGGAGGAGGCGGGGCTCGGAGAGTGGAACCTTAGAGACTAGGGAAAGGGGGCGGGGCCAGGAGGATGGAGGCCCCAAACCTCCCGGGGCTTGGCGGGGAAGGAGGATGCAGACCTCTTCCTCCCACTCTTGTTCTCTCACCTCCGCCTTTCCTGCCCGACTCTGCCTGCGTCCCGCTCACCCACCCCACCACCCTCCTAGCCCTCTCTCACCCTGTCGCTAGTCTCCTCCTGGGGCCTGTCTTTGTCCAGAGCCCCCCGGCTTCCCTCACTCCTTCCCTGTCCTCACCCTCAGGTGTTCTACCAGAGAGCAGACATGGCCATTGGCTCCCTCACCATCAACGAGGAGCGGTCCGAAATCGTGGATTTCTCTGTGCCCTTCGTAGAGACCGGCATCAGCGTCATGGTGGCGCGGAGCAATGGCACTGTGTCCCCCTCGGCCTTCCTTGGTGAGCGGGGGCCCTGGAACGACAAGGAGTCAGGAGTGGGGCAGAGCCGCTGTGTGTCTAATTCCCGTCTTGCTATTGCTTGTACCAGCGGGGTGACTCAGGTGAACTGAGGGCCTCAGTTTCCTGATCTGTAAAATAGGAGAATCTCCCCCACCAGAAGCAATTTTGCCATGCATCTAAGAAAGTCTGAGCTTCAGGAGTCTTCTACACAATCCCTTCAAGGCCCTGTACCTGGTCTTGTCTTCATAATTGTGTGTATTTTTTCTTAAAGAGAACCTTCCAAATTGTGTAAGCAGCAGGCCCCGCAAAACCCATCTTCCCCTGTATATAAGATGAGGAAAAGAGATGAGCACGAGCCTTGTCAGTGTTTACTGAGCACCTACTATGTGCCAGGCTCTGGGCTGCACACAAAACTCTGCCCTCTAGGAGCTATGCGCTGGTCTCACAGGGGAGACCAAAAACAATCTCTGAAAGGAAAACCTGGACCAGATAATTTCAGATGGTGGTAAATACTACGAGAAATTAAGCCGGGGAAGAGATGGAGAGAAATAGGGTTGATGCTGCCCTGGGTGGAGAGGCAGGCCCGTCTGAGCGTGTGACCTGGTCCTGCATAGATCTGGCTGGAAAAGTGTCACAGGCAGAGGGAACAGGCAAAGGCCCCAAAGTGGGAATGTTTGTGGGGTTATTTGTGAACTATCTGGAGAAGGAAATGGCAACCCACTCCAGTATTCCTGCCTGGAGAATCCCATGGACGGAGGAGCCTGGTAGGCTACAGTCCACGGGGTCGCAAAGAGCTGGACACGACTGAGCGACTTCACCTTTGTGAACTATCAGGAAGCCTGTGTGAAGTGGGGAGGGGGCAGTGAGTGATCATGGGAGGGGTGGGAGGTGAGGACTGAGGTGGAATTGGATGGTGGATTGCGCAGATGTTCCCTGCGGTAGGAAGGCTGTTTGTGGTTTGTTTTGTTTTGTTTGCAATGGCAAGGTTTTTGACTGCAGGCAGTGGTGTGGGGATATATGATCAGATTTAGGCTTTTAAAATATCCCACTGGCGGCTCTGCGGAGGCAGGAGGCCCGTGAGGAGGCTACTGCAGAGGTCAGTGCGGAGAGAGGCTGGGGCATGGGATAGGAAGGTGACCGAGAGGGTGAGACAAGTAAACAGGCTTAGGATGCGATTAGAAAGCTGACACCCGATGGCCTGGTGGCTTTGAGGTAGACTGAGGAGCGAGCTCATTTACTGAGCTTGGACAAAAGAGAGGCCAAGGGCAGCGGTTCACATCCATTCGTTCCCTCTTGCTCTCTGAAGTCTGAGCAAAGCTCCCGGGAGGGGGAAGGGCTGGGAGGAGAAGGGACAGCCCTTCCCTGGTGTTTTGTTTTCCGTCTGTTTTCCCAGTGGTGTCTCTTGTGGCCTCCTCTTTGCACCGAGGTCTCAGCAGGGCACCCTGAGAGGCACCACGTGGGGCCCCTGCCTTCAGCAAGGGAGTGACAAGGTCATGTTCATGCCCCACCACGTGGCCTGGTGGGGGTGACAGACAGACCCCCAGATACTGCGGTGGCAGTCCAGGCTGGTGACCCTGCTGTGATGGGGCAGTCCTGGCTGCTGGCACTTGGCCCAGGGAGGTCAAATCCCCAGGACTGATCTCAAGGAAACGGTGATTTGGGTTTGTTGTCAGTGAGCTCCGGGAGGCAGTGTGAGGAGTTTGGCTGATGGACAGGTCAGGGTGGGGCCTCTGGCAGGGAAGCTATTGAGAAAGAGGCAGAGAAGATGTGGCTCATTTGGGGAACTGTGGGTTCTGAGTGGTTAAAGAATGGGTTCTTGAGACAATGATCAGTCCAGAGAGGAGAGTGGAAGCAAGGCTGAGGGGCAGGGACTTTGTTCTGGGGGCACAGGGGAGCTGCAGAACACTGTGAGTTGAGGAGAGCTCACCTCTGAGTGTAGAGAGCCTCTTAGGGCCATAGTGGAAGGAAGGGCTGGAGGGGAGAGCATGGGGAGATGGTCCAGGGGACAGGGTGTGGCCTGAGCCTTGTTGGCAGAGAGAATGGAGAAGAAAGGTCCAGGTGGGGAGTAGAGGTAGAGGGAGGACAGGAGAAGGGCGGTGGGGACTGATGGGATGCTGGGGAGGAGGAGCGAGGAGGGAGAGAGGGTGGCAAATAGGGGAGGAGGGTCTGGGGAGTGAGTGGATGAATGGTGAAACTCCTAGGATGGGGACAGGCAGTTGGTGCTGGGATCAGTGTGGGACCTGAATGGCCTGGGGTGATTGCTGGGGGTGGGTGGAGAATCAGGTCTGGGGTTCAGGAAAGGTATTTAGGAGACAGTTTGTATTTGGTGGTCAAAATCACAGAAATGGTTGAGATGACTGTCTTTGGAAGAGACTGTTCTCCCCCCAACCCCCTTACCCCTGCTCTCCCCAGGGGTCTGGTGGGCAGTGAGTCTATCTCTGAGAAGGGGGCAGAGTAGGAAGGGGTCACATGTCTGTGGGCACCCAAGCCTTGGGTTGTATGAATCATGACCACACACCCCCTTGCCCTCAGAGCCATACAGCCCTGCCGTGTGGGTGATGATGTTCGTCATGTGCCTCACTGTGGTCGCGGTCACCGTTTTCATCTTTGAGTACCTCAGTCCCGTTGGCTACAACCGCAGCCTGGCCACGGGCAAACGTGAGTCCCCTTCTTCCATCACCCTACCTCAGTGTGCCTGGACCACAGATAGAACTACATTTCCCAACAGCCCCTGGGAAAGAGCTGTGGTCTCCCGAGGCAGCAGGGGCCTCAGGGGCCACTGGAAATTGTAGTCCTCTCTGCTCTCCCTCATTGAGCAGAAGGGATGTGGGGTTCATATCCCCTTCCTGGCCCCCTGCAGGCCCTGGTGGCTCAACCTTCACCATTGGGAAATCCATCTGGCTGCTCTGGGCCCTGGTGTTCAACAACTCGGTGCCCGTGGAGAACCCCCGGGGGACCACCAGCAAAATCATGGTGTTGGTGTGGGCCTTCTTTGCTGTCATCTTCCTCGCCAGCTACACAGCCAACCTGGCAGCCTTCATGATCCAGGAGGAGTACGTGGACACCGTGTCTGGGCTCAGTGACCGAAAGGTGTGTGTGTTTGGGGAGGGAGGGAGTGGGCTGGGGTTGGAGGTGGCAGATGGAGTTTTTTTCCCAGAAAGAGTTCCAGAGTACTAGAATGGAATATTCTGGAAGGAAAACATTATGTTTCACAATGAACTATTTAAATATTCTAAGGAGAAAAGAGTATCCCCGAATATTCTAGGGGCCATAGTGCCACAAGGAATATTCTAGATCAGTGCTTCTCTCAAACTGTGATGAAGGGCTATTTTTTGACATTCCTAATCCAGTAGAGACTGACTCTCGTATAAAATAAAATAGAAAGGAATGACTGGAAAAGTAAAATAAAATTTAAAACCAAGACATGCAAAATTCCAACCCACATTTTATTTCTTAGGCACAAAATTATTCTCTGAGATAACTAGAAATGCTCACTCTCTCAGTTTCTGTACGTACCTCACCACGGATCACAGTTTGTTCAGGGGACAGGTGGTCCACACAGCGCACTTTTGAGACTAACGTGGTTAACTGGGCGTCATGACCCACTCCGTGAATTATGACAAACTTTTTTTCTTAACGGAATGGAATAGACTAGAAAATATGTTTGACTGTATTTTCTGTAATCAGGGTGAGCATGGTTGTAGGGAGCTTCTGTTTTAGTCATATATACACCCGACGTCGGGCCAGCACACCAGTGTGTTGTTAAAACAGTGCACCTTTGGGACTTCCCTGGCAGGCCAGGGGTTGAGACTGCACTTCCACTTCCGGGCATGTGGGTTCGATCCCCCGTCAGGGAACTAAGATCCCATGTACCATGTGGTAAGGCAAAAAAAAAAATATAGTGAACTATTTCTGAACAGATTGGTAACTCTTAGCAACTGCCCCTAGCCTGCGCCATGCCAGCCCCTACCCTGGGACCTCCCATGATCCAGCAAGTTAAGGGTTAATGCCTGACCCAGCAGGGGCCCCTTTTCTAATTAGGGGGTCTTTTCTAATTAGACCGTGATCAGGCCATCCTGGGGATTAAATATTTCAACATTACTCCTGATTGTATGCCTACGTGTATGTATACCCACTTGCGGGCACATGTACTGATAACCGTGAACATATGTGCTGGGTGAAGAGTAGTGCTTCCTGCTGGGGGTCACAGTGAGCCAGTGTGAGAACCGCTTCTCGATTGGGGCATCTGCCGGTGGCCCCCAGAATGGAGAGGCTGGTTGAGGACATCCTTGACCCAGATGGCCCGTTGGGGGGCACTCTAATATCTCCCCATTCTGCCCCAGTTCCAGCGGCCCCAGGAGCAGTACCCGCCCCTGAAGTTTGGGACGGTGCCCAATGGGTCCACGGAGAAGAACATCCGCAGCAACTACCCCGACATGCACAGTTACATGGTGCGCTACAACCAGCCCCGCGTAGAGGAAGCGCTCACTCAGCTCAAGGCAGGGTCAGCGCAGACTGGGGGCCGGGAGGTGCAGGGTGGGGGTGTGGCTGCTGGGGGTCCTGAGGAGGCTCGGAGCTGGCAAGGGGTCAGGGTCATTTGTCAGCCTCAGCGGTCAGCCCAGGGTGGGTCGGCTTGGAGGTCAGAGGTCATTGAGGATAGGAATGAACCCCTTAGGATATTTTCAAGGATCCAGTGGTTATGGATTTGGGGGCCAGGCTGCCAGGGTTCAGATCCTGGCTTTGTCCGTTCTAGGCTGTGTGACCTTGAGCAAGTTACTCAACCTCTCTGAGCCTCAGTTTCCTCCTTGTAAAATGGGAATAACCCATCTCATAAGGTTTTTTTTAGTAAGAATTGTTATAGTAGTTATTATTAGTTAATCCGTGCAAAACACTTAGAACAGTGTGGGACACACTGTAGGTGTCTGCTGTTGTTATTATTATTACTATCATCATCATCGTTAAATCTGAACTCACTGGAATCAATACTTGGATTTTTCTTTCTAACATCAGTTTCCCAAATCATAGGGAAAAGTTAAGTTCTGGCTCCAAAGAGCGGTCCAAGGTTACAACAAAGTTGAGCACAGTGACTCTCTCTCCCTGTTCCTCATTGATTTAGTCATTCAGCATGCATTTATTTCCTTAGTCCCAACTCCATCCCAGGCAGTGAACAAACATGTTGATCACAGTTCCTGCCCCCAGGGAGCTTACAGTCTAGAGGCAGGAAATGAACAAGAAACATGCAAGCAGAAAAATCAGCGTGATCATTTCAGAAAGTGGCGGGGGAGGTGCCTGGGCTCACCTGTGGAGAGCCCAGAGGAGGTGAGGGACCCCTTCTTAGCCAGGTGGACTTATGAAGGCAGAACCTTGCAGGCAAAGGGAACAGGATGTGCAGAAGGTCTGAGCCAGGAGTGGTCTTGGCTTCTTAGAGGACTAGCAGGGGGACTTCCCTGGTGGTCCAGTGGTTAAGGCTCCATTCTTCCACTACAAGGGGCATGGGTTCGATCCCTGTCAGGGGAACTAAGATCTGGCATGCTGGGCGGAAAGGCAAAAAATTTTTAACAAAGAAAAAGTAACAGCAAGAAGGCAAGCATGGCTGAAGGGTGGACAGTTCAGTTTAAAGTGTAGATGAGAGTAGGACATAGGGTGTGATCCCTGAGGCTGAGGTTAGGGCTGGGCCTTATTTGAAGGGCAGTGAGAAGCCATGGGAAAGGGGGACTTTAAGTAAGGGAGCCATGTAATTAGATTTCTGTTTTAAATGTTCCCCTTGGCTGCCAAGTGGAGAATGAAGCGGGGTGGGGATTAGAGGGACCAGTTAGGCAGAAGCTAAACCGCCCTCTGGGCTTCCCTGGTGGCTCAGGGGTAAAGAGTTTGCCTGCGATGCAGGAGACTTGGGTTCGATTGCACAGGGGATGATCCCTTGGAGAAGGGAATGGCTACCAACTCCAGTATTCTTGCCTAGAGAATTCCATGGACAGAGAAGCCTGGCAGGATAGAGTCCATGGGGCTGCAAAGAACTGGACACGACTGAGCGACACACACACACACACACACACACACACACACACACTATACTGCCCTCCAGAGGCCCACGCTCTGCTGATCCCTGAAGGGGCTACTTACCGTAACTGGATCTTTTTTACCCGCCTGTCATTTTTTTTAAATATTTATTTATTTATTTGGCTGCACTGGGTCTTAGATGTGGCATATGGGATCTTGTTTCCTACCAGAGATTGAACCCAGGCCCCACCTAGTTTCTACCTGTGTCTGGATTCTAATTAAGCCACTGGACCACCAAAGATGTCCCTATCTCTGTGTCTGGATTCTAATTGTCATGTGGTTCCCCAAGTTGCCACTTCCCTATTTCATGAAGGCTCTCAAAGACATCCAGGAACCTGTGGGCTACAAAGCCTCATACTCCTTTCCAGAACACGCTTCCTCCTGCCTTTCCTTTAGCTGTGATGCCTGGTGGACCCCCTCGGCCCCTTCCCCAGGGCTTCCTGCCTGGAGGACACCCCCTTTCTCTGTATGTGGCACCTTTTGCCTTCACATTCCCAAGTTTCATGAACAAATATTCCCCTTCCCCTATCTCTTTCCTGCTTCTGTTTAAAGCTTTTATTTGCTTAACACTTGCACATTGTTAAAAATAATAATGTAAAAGGTGAAGATCTTGGGAATTCCATGGCGGTCCAGTGGTTAGGACTCGGTGTTCTTACTGCCCAGAAACGGGGTTCGATCCCTGCTGAAGGAACTAAAATCCCACAAGGCTCACAGTCAAAAATGAAAAAAAAAGTGAAGCTCTCTCCTTTCCCCCTCCTTATTCATATTTCAAGGCATTTCCTTGAGCCTTTATTTCCTAGAGCAGAGCTGGGGAGACACACACACATACACATTTATACATATTTTAAGATTTTTTTTGATGTGGACCATTTTTATATAGTCTTTATTGAATTTATTACAATATCGCTTCTGTTTTAAGTTTTGCTTTTTTTGGCCATGAGGCATGTGGGACCATAGCTCCCGGACCAGGGAATGAACTGGCACCCTGTGCGGGAGGGCAAAGTCCTAAACACTGGACTTCCAGGGAAGTCCCTAATTTTCTTTTTTTTTTTAGTTGTGGATGAATGATTTTTTTCTTTAATGAAACACTTTTAAATTTAATTGAAGTAAACATTTTTAAATTTACAGTGTTTCAGATGTATAGCAAAGTGATTCCGTTTTATATATATATATTAAATATATATTCTTTTCAGATTCTTTTCCATCATAGGCTATTACAAGATACTGAATATAGTTCCCTGTGTTGTACAGTAGCTCCACGTATGTAATGTAATTGTCTCCAGGAGTCACACTAAAAGAAACAGGTGATATTAACTCGAATGGTACATTGTATTTAACCCAATAGCTCCAACAGATTATCATTTCAGTATGTAATATGGAAGCTAATGATGAGGAATTCCCTGGCGGTCCAGTGGTTAGGACTTTGTGTTTGCACTGCCAAGGTCCCAGGTTCGATCCCTGGTTGGGGAACTAAAATCTCATAAGCTGCAAGGCGTGGCAAAAAAAAACCCCTTGAGATGTTTTACTTTTTTGGCAGGGGGCAGGGTGGGTGCTTCAGATTTTATACTCACAGCCCATCTCTTATCTCAGTTCAGAGTCAATCACCTCTGGCTAGTGGCAGTCACAGTGGGGTTCTAGAGCTCTGTCTTTTTACCTCTTCTGTTGTTTTCTTCCTTCCCTCTCTGTTTGCTTTTTTCTTCTCTTCCTCCTCCTCGTCTTTCCTGGTACTTCCCTTAATTTTTCTTTTTGTTTTGTTTTTTTTGGCTGTGCCACAGGGTATGTGGGATCTCAGTTCCCTGACCAGGGGTTAAACCCGTGGGCCCCCTGCCTTGGAACCACGCAGTCAACCCCTGGACCACCAGGGAAGTCTCTTTCTGGGTCCTTCTTCCGCTTCTTAATTCCTCCCTTTACTTGCCGTGATCCCCAGATGTCATCTAGTTTCCTGCCCCTTAGCATCTAGGTACCTTGGTGCCAGTGGTAAAGAACTGTCTGCCAGCTCAGGAGACACAAGAGACATGGGTTCGATCCCTGGGTCAGGAAGATCCCCTGGAGGAGGGCATGGCAACCCACTCCAGTATTCTTGCCTGGAGAATCCCATGGACAGAGGAGCCTGGCGGGCTACAGTCCATGGGGTGGCGAAGAGTAGGACACGACTGAAACGACTTAGCACGCATGCATGTGCGTTTTACACACCACACATCTCAATTCAAGTGCTCAAAACAGCCACAGGGGCTTGTAGCTACCGAATTGGGCGGCCTGGGTGTACATCATCTAAATGCAGAAAGTTTCTTAGTGAAGGTTATCAACATGACACATACAAGGGCTCTGGCCACCTCCCCACCTCCCTGCGACTTCTCCACTGCCTTACTCACCGCCCCCGACCCCCACCGTCCCGAGTATCCTCCCCAGCCAGCCAGCTGACTCATTTCTCCCCCTTTCCCTCTTCCGCTTCTTCCTCCTGGGCTCCTCCCTCCTGGAAGGCCCCTGGGAATTCCAGATCCTCTACCTCGATTCTGCAAAGTAGGGCGGCTTTCCCAGGCTCTGCTCACCGATCCCTACTTTTCCGAGCACAAGGTGCCCTTCCGCGAGAGGCAGAATTGCCTTCCGCTTCTCTTGTACTTCTGCAGGGATCCCTCACATTTCCAGGCAATTTCATCCTTACGTTTGGAGAGCAGGAATTGGGTAGCGGGAAGCCCTGCGTCCTCAATCTGCTTGGTTTCTGAGTTTTGGAGAGCAGTGGAAGTGTGACCAGCAAGGGAGAACAGCCCCATCTCAAGAAAAGGAATCCAAATCTATTCCGCCCCTGAGTTAGGAGGACGAGGGTTACCTGTACTTTTCTTTTCATCTAAATGTCAGCCACAGTCTCAGCCCTTAATAAGTAAGGATAGCTTGAGGCTTCATCCTGGGTCTTTTTATATTGCATCTTTAAAAAAACTGAGATGTAACATGCACAGATCTTTTATTATTATTATTACTGAAGTATAGTTGATTTCCAATGTTATGTTAGTTTCAGGTGTACAGCAAGAGAATATAATATGTATGCATGTATATATATATATATAGTCCAGATTCTTTACTATGGTTTATTATAAAATACTGACTACAGTTCTCTGTGCTATACAGTAGACCATTGTTGTTGATCTATTTTATATATAGTATATCTGCTAATCCCAGACTCCTAATTTCTCCCTCCCCCTTTTCCCCTTTGGTAATCATAAGTTTGTTTTCTATGTCTGTGAGTCTGTTTCTGTTTTAATTAGTTCATGTGTAATGTTTTTTAGATTCCACATATAAGTGATAGCACATAATATTTGCCTCTCTCTGAGTTACTTCATTTAGAATGATAATCTCTAGGTTCCATCCATATGGCTGCAAATGGCATTATTTCATTCTCTTTTATGACCAGGTAGTATTCCATTGTGCACTTGCCTGATGACTCAGTGGTAAAGAATCTGCCTGCCAATGTAGGAGACATAGGTTCAATGTCTGGCTTGGGACGATCCCCTGGAGAAGGAAAGAGCAACCTACTCCAGTATTCCTGCCTGGGAAATCCTATGGACAGAGGAGTCTGGTGGGCTGCAGTCCATAGCAAAGAGTCAGACACAACTTAGGGAACAAATAACAAGATCCCATTGTATTTACATATATGTGTATATATGTATAATATATAGACACACCATGTTTTCTTTATCCATTCATCTGTCTCATCTGTCAACAGGCATTAGGTGGTTTCCATGTCTTGGCTCTTGTGAATGGTGCTGCTGTGAACACTGGGATGTATGTGTCTTTTCAAATTAGAATTTTTGTCTTTCCCAGATATATCCTCAAGAGTGGGATTGCTGGAACACATCGTAACTCTATTTTTAGATTTCGCCAAAATTTCAAGACTGAAAATCGATTTCACATGTAAAGTCGTGAAAATCGATTTCACGACTGAAAATCGCTCAGTTGTGTCCTACTCTTTGTGACCCCATGGACTACAGAGTCCATGGAATTCTCCAGGCCACAATACTGGAGTGGGTAGCCTTTCCCTTCTTCAGGGATCTTCCCAACCCAGGGATCAAAAACAGGTTCTCCCGCATTGCAGGAGGATTCTTTACCAGCTGAGCCACCAGGGAAGCCCAGAACTACTGGAGTGGAAAGCCTATTCCTCCTCCAGCAGATCTTCCTGACCCAGGAATCGAACCGGGGTCTCCTGCATTGCAGGAGGATTCTTTACCAACTGAGCTCTATACTTTTCTGCGTAGTGGCTGCACCCATTTACATCCTGCCATACACAAATCCACAAATCTTCAGTGTGAAGCTCATTGATCATCTACACGTTCATGCTTCCACACTCAGGGTAAGGTACGGAACATTTCTGGTCCCCCTCTGACCGAGTCATCATAGATTATCAGTGCAAATCACTTTTGCTTCATTCTGAATATCACATAAATAGAATCAAACAGTGGGTATAATAGTTTTTGTGTCTGGCTTGCTTTGTCCAACACTACGACCAAGTTTGTTCATTGCATTCCATTCTGCTGAGTATACCAACACAGGAATATATCAGAATCCTTCCATTCTCCTGATTGGTGAACATTTGTGTGTTTCCAGCTTTGGCCATTGTGACTATCCTACTATGAACATTCCTGTACAGGTGTTTGGAGGACATACACGTTCACTGTCTTTCAGTAAATTCCCATGAGTGGACCTGCTGGATCATATGGTGGTGTCTGCTTAGCTTCAAATGATAGTGCCAGACATTTTCCAACGTGGCAATTTACACTCTCATCGGCAGTGTAGGAAAGTTCCATTTCTTCCACATCCTTGCCAAGGCTTGGCATCATTCCTATATCTTTTTAATGTGCTATAGTGTTTATTCTACATCAAGTTCTAACTCATTTAAGTCCGTTATTGGTTTGCTAGGACTACCATAACAAAAATTTATCATCTCACGGTGCTGGAGGCTAGAAATCCTGCTTGGCTATAAAGGAAGGATCCATCCCAGGCCCCTCTCCCTAGCCTCATAGATGGCCCTCTTCTTCCTGTGTCTTTTATTCTTTTTCTTTTTGGGGGGGTGCTATGTGGGTCTTAGTCGTGTCATGTGAGATCTTTCGTTGTGGCTCGTGGAGTCTTTAGTTGTAGCTCAGTAGTTTCAGCGTGTGGGCTTAGTTGCCCCAAGGCATGTGGGACCTTAGTTCTCTGACCAGGGATCAAACCCGTGTCCCTTGCATTGCAACACAGATTCTTCACCAGTGGGTCACGAGGAAAGTCCCTTTCTGTGTCTTTTCACGTCATCTTCCCTTTGTGCATATCTCTGTATCCAAATTCCTCCTTCATATAAGAACACCATTCAGGGCCCACTTTAGTGATCTCACTTTAACTTAATCCCCACTGTAAAGACTCTTTCTCCAACTAAGATCACATTCAGAGGCACTGGGATAGGACTTCAATGTTATGAATTTCAGGGAAGGAAGACAGTTCAACCCATAACTTTTCATTTGTTGTTCAGTCGCTCAGTCGGTCTGACTCTTTGCAACCCCATGGACTGCACCCACCAGGCTTCCCTGTCCTTCACTATCTCTCGGAGTTTGCTCAAACTCATGTTCACTGAGTCGATGATGCCAGCCAACCATCTCATCCTCTGCCACCCACTTCTCCTCTTGCTCTCAATCTTTCCCAGCTTGAAGGTCCTTGCCAGTGAGTCGGCTCTTCGCATCAAGTGGCCAAAGCATTAGAGCTTCAGTTTCCAACATCAGTCCTTCCAATGAATGTTCAGGACTGATTTCCTTTAGGATGCACTGGTTTGATCTCCTTGCAGTCCACGGGACTCTCAAGAGTCTTTTCCAGCACCACAGTTCAAAAGCATCAGTTCTTCAGTGCTCAGCTATAACTCTTTATAGGTGAATATTATTATTCTCATTCTATAGATGAGAATGTATGGTAAGACCCTACAGTTCTGCTAAGGGGAAGAGTTGGGATTTGAACCCTGGCAGTCTGATTCTCAGCCCAACTTCTCAACCACTGCACTATATAACCTTACTCACCCAGTGAGAAACCCAGACTCTTCCTCCTCTGCCCCTTACCCAGAAGCTTGGTGGATCCACAAAGGATCCCCGTTTTTCTCAGTGTCACTTCTTGCTCGGATTTCCTGCCTCTGCTGAATTCTTTTGCTCCTCAATGTTCCTTTTAACATTTTTTTCTAATTTTTCATTCAATTTCTATCAGAATTATACATCCATATAGTTTGGAGAGTCAAATACAGACTTTTAAAAATATTTATTTATTTGGCTGCACCGGGTCTTAGTTCTTCATGACGTGGGATCGTCGATCTTTGTGGTGGCACGCAACGCTTAGTTGTGGCATGTGGGCTCAGTAGTTGTGGCTCCCAGGCTTATTAGTTGCCCGGCGGCACGTGGGATCTTGCCAGGTCAGGGATCGATTCTGTGTCTCCTGCCTGAGAAGCCAGTCCTTATGCACTGCACCACCAGGGAAGTCCCCGTAGTATCCTACTTCATAAAACCCTATTAATGGTTCAGAGTTGCAGTATCTTGTCTTGCTTTTCTGATGACATTAATGATAGTTGCTGAGTTTTGGTTTTTTAACATTTTCTCTCTGTATAATGTTTCCTCCAAGTTCCCCCTCCCTCCTATTTGTTTATTTGGCCGTGTGGTGTGGCTTATGAGATCTTAGTTCCCTGACTCGGGATTGAACCTGTGCCCTCTGCAGCGGACGCGTGGAGTCCTAACCATTGGACTGCCAGCAAAGTCCCTATTTCTATCTTTAATTTTGTTAGAGGCTTTATCTGGTGTCTAGTAACCTCTGGTAGTCAGTTCATATTTGGGAGTAGGCATCCAAAACTCTGGAAGCGGTGCACCTGTGAGCACACGAGCAGGGTTTTAACTAGAGACTTCACTGTGGGGTGGGCTGTCTGGACCATTTGTATTGGGGGATCCCCAATGTCAGTATTTTTCGGTCTCTTTTCCTGTCTCTCTCTCTATATATATATGAATGCATGTGTGCTTGCTAAGTCGCTTCACTCCTGTCCAATTCTTGGCAACCCCATGGACTGTAGCCCACTAGGCTGTTCTGTCCATAGCATTCTCTGGGCAAGAATACTGGAGTGGGTTGCCATTTCCCTCTCCAGGGAATCTTCCCGACCCAGGAATCAAACCCGTGTCTTTTATGTCTCCTGCACTGGCAGGTGGGTTCTTTACCACTGGTGCCACCTGGGAAGCCCCTATATATATATGAAGGCAGTGGCACCCCACTCCAGTACTCTTGCCTGGAAAATCCCATGGATGGAGGAGTCTGGTGGGCTGCAGTCCATGGGGTCGCTAAGAGTCGGACATGACTGAGCGACTTCACTTTCACTTTTCACTTTCATGCATTGGAGAAGGAAATGGCAACCCACTCCAGTGTTCTTGCCTGGAGAATCCTGGGGACGGGGGAGCCTGGTGGGCTGCCGTCTATGGGGTCGCACAGAGTCGGACACGACTGAAGTGACTTAGCAAATGTACATGTATATGTGTATATACTATATATATAATATAGAGAGGACCAAGAAAGAAACCAAATAATGAGTTACGATGCCTCTGACAAGATACGCCTAATGATATAAAAGTTAAAAGGCACTCGTCCATTCATTCATTCATTCATCCAGTAAATGTTTATTAAGGTCTTCTTTTGGGAGACCAGTGGCTCAGCGGTAAAGAATCCACATGCATTGCAAAAGATGCAGATTCGATCCCTGGGTTGGGAAGATCCCCTGGAGAAGGAAATGGCAACCTATTTCAGTATTCTTGCCGGGGAAAATCCCCTGGACAGAGGAGCCTGACGGGCTATAGTCTGTGGGGTGAGCACACATAAAGATAGAAGATAGAAGAGTCTTTTCTCACCAGGCACTGGGCTAGGCACTCAGGGTATAGCAGTGGGCAAATCGAAGTCTCTGCCCTCCTGGAGCTTCCATTTTAGTCTGGATGCCAGATGGACATGTATGTAGAGCAGCGCTTTCCTAGAGCCCTTTCTGTGATGATGGAAACGTGCTAAACCTGGGCAGTCTGATATGGTAGCCAACAGCTCTTGATCACTGGAGGTGTAGTTGGTGCGACTTCAGAATTTTAAAATTGAATTAAAATTGGAGTTCAAATAGCCACTGCTGTGGACAACACTAGAAAATTCCATCCTTACAGAGAGGTACAAGGGCATTGGCAGCCTCGAGTGGCTTTGCCTGGCTCACACACCAAATGTGTGCTTACCCTACTGCTGAGGGCAAGCAACCTCATGGGGAGAGAAAGGAACTGCATTTCTTAAAAAGATATAAAGAAACACAGCTTCTCCTCCCAGTCAGTTCTGGAAGCCTAGCCCATGAGAAAGGTTCAATTTCTCACTCACATTAGAAGGGCCAAAAAAGAAACATCAAGTCCCCATTCCCTAAAGGAAGCATTATTTTTCTTTTTTTTTCCAGATCAATTAAACCATGTATGCACACACCTCTTTATACATTCCTCACTAAAAGTACACACTGTTCTCTTGCTTTGGCCATGGAGGAAAGCCTCTTTGCATTTTTTTTCCCTATTAACTAAATCTTACCTCTTAGCTCCAGGGACTGGCACCCAGAATGCTGGTCTTGAACCAGTCTGAATTCATTCATTGGGCTCCTCTTTATTTTTTTCCAAATTTTAAAAAATATTTATTCATTTTTGTCTTTAAGGCATATGGGATCGTAGTTCCCTAGCCAGGGATCGAACCCATGTCCCCTGCATTGGAAGGAGGGTTCTTATCCACTACACCACCAGTTGCTCAGTCGCTCGGTCGTGTCCCACTCTGTGACCTCATGAACTACAACACACCAGGTTTCCCTGTCCTTCACCATCTCCCGGAGTTTACTCAAACTCGTGTCCACAAAGCCAGTGATGCCATCCCACCATTTCATCCTCTGCCGCCCTCTTCTCCTTTTGCCTTCAATCTTTCCCAGCATCCGTGTCTTTTGCAATGAGTTGGCTCTTCGCATCAGGTGGCCAAAGTATTGGAGCTTCAACTTCAGCATCAGTCCTTCCAATGAATATTCAGGGTTGATTTCCTTTAAAATTGATTGGTTTGATCTCCTTGCAGTCCAAGGGACTCTCGAGAGTCTTCTCCAGCACCACAGTTTCTTGGCATTCAGCCTTCTTTATGGTCCAGCTCTCACATTCGTACATGACTGATGGAAAAACCATAGCTTTGACTGTACAGACCTTTCAAGCCCCTGTGCCACAACAAGGCTGTGATCCATGAAGGGGGAATTTGAACTAACTAACGTTAAATACAATTCGGGACTTCCCTGGTGGTCCAGCAGTTAAGACTCCGTGCTCCCATTGCAGCAGGTGCGGGTTTAATCCCGGGTTGGGGAACTAAGATCCCCACGCTGCAGTGACCAAAAATAATAAATAAATACAATTTAAAGTTCCATCCCTCTGTTGTACTGGTCACATTTCAAGTGCTCTGGAGCCACAGGGGACTGGTGGCAGCCATGTTGGACAGCACAGATGGGACATTTCCAGCATCCCAGAATGTTCTTTTGGACAGTGTTGGACTAGACAATCTTTCTGAGAACTAGTCTGGTGTCTACAGTTAAGATGACCAAAATTTCACCCCAGGAAATAACTATGGAACTCTATTCTATCTAGGATACCGGGACTAGATTTTTAATTTTTTCTCCTTGAGACACCCTGGACATCTCCATAGGTCAGATTGAGAGCAGTTATCTTATGTCACAGGATAGTTACACGGTGTGTCATCTCCAGAAGTTTGCATTCCTTTATCATTCTTTCATTTATCCCACAAATATAACCACCACCTTGTGTCAGGAACTGCTGGCACAGCCTGGAATGTGATGGGTCTTGGACTCTGTCCTAGAGGGTCTACGGTCTGGTGGGAGAGGCTGAGATTAATCAGATCATCACAGAAGGAAACGTAAAATAGCAGCAGGTGGGAAGGAAGTGATGTGTGGCAAGTGCCACAACGTATTCATCTCTGAGAACTACTAACTCAGAATCTGTACTTGTCTTCCCACCAAATTGTAGCAATCAGGGCCTAGAGGGAGAACCCAAGCAAATTAAGACACATGTCTAGGCCTGCGTTTCCTGGTCCGAATAACGGAGATGATGGGTTTCTACCTCACAGGAATGTTGACAGAATCGAGTTATTATAGTAGCTAGAAGAATGCAAGGCACAACAGAAGTTATCATGAAGATGATTATTATTGGTATGATTCTCCTTTCTGAGCTTTAGCCCTCCTCTTTAAAATGGAGGAGTAGGGAACTTCCCTGCTGGTCCAGTGACTAGGACTCCAGGCTCCCAATGCAGGGGGTGCAGGTCAGAGAACTAGATCCAACTAAGTCCCAGGGCAGGACGAGGATTGAAGGCAGGAGGAGAAGAAGGTGACAGAGAATGAGATGGTTGGATGGCATCATCAACTCAATGGACATGAGTTTGAGCAAACTCTGGGAGATGGTGAAGGACAGAGAAGCATGGCGTGCTGCAGTCCATTGGGTTGCAAACGGTCAGATATGACTGAGTGACGACAACCAAGACCCAGAGCAGTCTAATAAATAAATATTTAAATAAATACAATTTTAAAATAAATAAAACAGAGGCGTACGCAGGACCTTCTTTTGGAAGGTTCCAGTAGGGACTGAACAAGTAGTTATTTCATTAACACTTACAGCTAACATTTCTCCAGCACTTCCTTTGCTCCCAGGGCTATCTGTGCGACAACCTTGGAAGGGAGAGTGTTGCTGCTGTCCCCATTGGGCAGATGTTTAAACTGAGGCACAGAAAGGTGCAGTGGCTTGCTGAGGAGTTCACCACCAGTTAGGATCTGGAGCAGTTGGAGGTTAGGAGTTAGTGGGGCTCTGGGTTGGCCATCTGGGCATCTGGGTGGGACTGACTCTGCCTTTCATGCCCCTGCCCGCAGGAAGCTGGACGCCTTCATCTATGACGCGGCTGTGCTCAACTACATGGCCCGCAAAGATGAGGGCTGCAAGCTCGTCACCAT
>SJYQ01009316.1:35580-52417 GCA_006410935.1 Redunca redunca
TTAGAACTGATTCAAATGTATTCTTTTTAATGGCTGAGTAATACTCCATTGTGTATATGTACCACAGCTTTCTTATCCATTCATCTGCTGATGGACATCTAGGTTGTTTCCATGTTCTGGCTATTATAAACAGTGCTGCAATGAACATTGGTTTCCTTCTGGTTTCCTATTCTGGTTTCCTCGGTGTGTATGCCCAGCAGTGGGATTGCTGGGTCATAAGGCAGTTCTATTTGCAATTTTTAAAGGAATCTCCACACTGTTCTCCATAGTGGCTGTACTCGTTTGCATTCCCACCAACAATGTAAAAGGGTTCCCTTTTCTCCACACCCTCTCCAGCATTTATTGCTTGCAGACTTCTGGATCGCAGCCATTCTGACTGGTGTGAAGTGGTACCTCATTGTGGTTTTGATTTGCATTTCTCTGATAATGAGTGATGTTGAGCATCTTTTCATGTGTTTAATGACCCAATCAAAAAATGTGCCAAAGACCTAAATAGACATTTCTCCAAAGAAGATATACGGATGGTAACTTGTTTTTAAGTGATTATCAGAATCTCTAGGAGAAATTTTGAAAGTACAGTTTCCTTATTTACACTTTTGAATGAATTTACTTAAAAATATTTAAAAAATATTTTGTGAGGGCCTTCTCTATGCCAGGCAATATTTTGGAGCCTGAAAATGTAGCAGTGAAAGAGATAGTATCCATGTTCCCATGGAGCTTAAATTCTAGTAGTTGTTGGGGATACCTGGGGTGTGGGGGGCAGCAGTAGTGGGCTGGGTAAATACACAAAATAGGTAAACTCAGAAAAGATAAAACAGGATAATAGGAGGGTTGATTACTAAGAATCTAATTTTGGTTGTTCAAGCAAACTCTGAATAGATGACACTTGAACTAATGACAAAAATAAACTTTAGGGAGACTGGAAAAAGAGAATGTTTTGTAAAAAGACTGCATATGCACATATCTCAAGTTTTGGAGAAACCAAAGTGTGAGAATCAAGCTGATATGAGACATGATCAGATAAGGAGGAAAAGTGACACTGAAGTCACCACCAGGAATGTTTTGGGTACAGTGTAGTCATAGCCTGTCATGTCTCTTTCTCTTGGTCTAGAGAAACATCGCTTTATTACCACCTTCACCTTGGCCTCCAGGATTGTATCTTTTCTTGTCCTTCCTAGAAATAGTCTGGGAGGATCTTTATATTTTTGGTATATATATTTTATCTTATTTAAATTCATTTTTAATATTATAAATATTTTATTATGCTGCTGCTGCTGCTGAGTCACTTCAGTCCTGTCCGACTCTGTGCAACCCCATAGACAGCAGCTCACCAGGCTCCTCCATTCCTCCAAGAACACTGGAGTGGGTGGCCATTTTCTTCTCCAATGCATAAAAATGAAAAGTGAAAGTGAAGTCGCTCAGTCCTGTCCGACTTGTAGCGACCTCATGGACTGCAGCCCGCCAGGCTCCTTCGTCCACCGGATTTTTCAGGCAAGATTACTGGAGTGAGGTGCCTTTGCCTCCTCTGATTTTATTATGAAATATATATATGTGTGTTGTCTCCAAAGTTTTCTGTTGTAAAAGTTACTACTATGAGCATCTTTTTGAGTATCTCTTTGTGAACATTGCTGAAAAGGTGTGTCAGGAAGCAAACGTGGGAGCAGAATTGCTGGATTGTAGGCAATGCCTTATCCATTCTTCTTGATGGTACCTAATTGCTTTCAGTTGGATGTGAGGATTGTAGCAATAGATTATTTTTGTTATCTTTCAGACCACACCTCATCTGTCTACAGTAATAACTTTGGGATAACTTGGAGCTGCCTCCTCAATAGTTATTAGTTCTGGCTCTGTATCTCCAGAAAGTATTTTAATACCTGCACAGAGAACCCTATCTCCAGTTGCTGGCAAAACTGAAAATACCGTTTTGGTGTCTTGCATTTTCTCTGTCCTAGCTCAATTGTTTCTTCCTTATTTTTCTATTTTTGGCTAGTATAGCCTACTGATTGGATGTTACTTTATGGGGGATAAGATAGAGACTGCTATGATATAATCAGCATGACCTTCATTCACTCTCTAGCATGTTGTCCTTAAACTGAATGTATTTGCCTAAACACAGTTCCCTCGTTTTTTTCCCTCATGGACATTTTTTGTCCTCAAAGAAATGAATCCTTCTCATATCTGTTTCTTTACTCTTCAGCTACGTTTCTGTATCATAGATTAAGCTTTAACTTTCTGCTATACTATCATGAAGTCTGAAATTTGATTGAGAGGATACTGAAAAATGTTTCATTTCAGTGGGAATATTCAGTAGAATAACAAGGAGAAGTGACATATATGCCTATGTTTGTTTGATGGTTTGTTTACTTGTATTCATTAATTTGCTCCTGGCAGCTTCTTTTAAAAGCTACTTCTTGCTGCCCATTAAGGCTCAGCTGAGAATTGAACTGTCTGTAAAAGAATCTGTTTCTTGTTTTGAAAACCCAGTCAGCTTCATGATGTTGACTGAAATTGAACTTTGCAAAAAATAGCTTTGCAACTTCTCCTCCACTCCATTGGATATTTCACATATTGAAGTTAATCTTACACAAGCTAGTTTTTTGGGTTAATCACTTACTGGTACACAATAACCAAATTCAGATTTGATATTTAAAAAAAAACACTATAATACATGATGCTCAGTAATCTAACCTGTTATACATTAGGATAAAAGGAAAGTGAAAGTGAAAGTTGCTGAGTTGTGTCTGACTCTTTGTGACCCCATGGACTATCCATGGAATTCTCCAGGCAGGAATACTAGAGTGGGTAGCCTTTCTCTTCTCCAAGGGATCTTCCCAACTCAGAGATAAAACCCAGGTCTCCTACATTGCAGGCAGAATCTTTACCAGGTGAGCCATAAGGGAAGTCCAAGAATACTGGAGTGGCTAGCCTAGCCCTTCTCCAGGGGATCTTCCTCACCTAGGAACCAAACTGGGGTCTCCTGCATTGCAGGTGGATTCTTTACCAACTTAGCCATTCAGGGAAGCCCAGGATAAGAGGAAAACTGCATGCAATATGAAGTGGAAGAAATGCTTTTTAATTCTTATATTATACTCTTGCCTTGGATCACACAGTATTTATTTATATAATCCTTTTTTCTCTTTTCTATGCTTTGCAATGAACAAAGAATTTAGGTAACAATATGTACAGATGTTATTGGATCCGGGCAGTCATACTAGTGAGAGAGTTTCCCATTGGAATAGATTAAGATCTACAGTCCAACTCTCACATCCATCCATGACCACTGGTAAAACCATGGCCTTGACTAGACAGACCTTTGTTGGCAAAGTAATGTTTCTGCTTTTGACTATGCTGTCTAGGTTGGTCATAACTTTCCTTCCAAGGAGTAAGCGTCTTTTAATTTCATGGCTGCAATCACCATCTGCAGTGATTTTGGAGGCCCCCCCCAAACAAAAGTCTGACACTGTTTCCACTGTTTCCCCATCTATTTGCCATGAAGTGATAAGACCAGATGCCATGATCTTCGTTTTCTGAATGCTGAGCTTTAAGCCAACTTTTTCACTCTCCTCTTTCACTTTCATCAAGAGGCTTTTTAGTTCCTCTTCACTTTCTGCCATAAGAGTGGTGTCATCTGCATATCCCCTCTACCAACACCATGATTCTTTTTCTTTGAGTTTTTGTTTGTTTTTGTTCTTGAAGTAAAATTAACCTAGAACACTACGTCACTTCCCGGTGCACAGCATAGTAATTCCATATTCTATATATTAACAAAATTATCACCAAAGTAAGTGTAGTTACTGTCACCATGAAAGCCATTTCAGTGTTATTGACTGTATTCCACCTTGTGTAATCTCTATTCTGTGTTCATTTAATTTGTAACTAGAGCTTCATACCTCTCTATCTCCCTCACCTGTTTTATTTACCCTATGTCCCTCACCTGTTTTATTCATCGCCTCAGCACTCTCCCCTTCAGCTGCCACCTCTTTGTTCTGATATCTGACTTGAGTTGTATTTTGTTGTATTTATTCAATTGGTTTTTTCTTAGATTTCATATATAAATAAAATCATACAGTATTTGTCTTTTTTCCACATTAAATCAATTTATTTTCAATTGTCTCAACAGATTGTTTAACTGTCACATGAAACTTTAGTACACACAAGAACACAGAAGCCAGTACCATTTGTGAGTAACAGAGCTTATCTGGTCCTTCTAAATGGATTATAGATTTATGAGCCATCTGTGAAAAAAAAATGGCTTAAGACAACTTAAAATCAGTATAGCTATGATCTGAATGTTCAAAAATGGGTCTGATGCATTTGCTCTTTTCAACAAAAATATTTGACATCGTAGCACAGGTGGATGGCCTTTGCAGTAAAAAGGCTTTGGGGCAGCTTTGAGTTCAGGTGAAGCAAAGAATAGGAAGGAGAGGAAACGGAAAGTAAATGTAAAGGAAAAAGCAGTGGCATCAACTTCTATCAAGCATGTAGTTTTTCCTGATTTCTTAGACAAATAAATGTCACTGAAATTATAGTGACCATGAGTTTTCTTATTAACAATACAGAAGTGTCTTACAGAAGTGTCAATACAGGGCTTCCCCTACCCAATCCCATTACACATTCACACACAAACAGACTATCTATGATTCAAGATCATGATAATAATCAATGAAGGTTACAAAACTTGTATATCTCAAATGAAACAGAGCTATAATGAAAACTGATTACAATAGGATAGAAAGTTAGAAATATACAGAGAATTTTTCTCTCCACATAATACCATAAATGTATTTCTGGGAATTGAGATTCTGTGTGGAAATGCTATGCAGTAGCCTATTTCTGTATATTCTATATGGAAAAAAAAATGTAATGCATTAAGAGTTAACCACAAAACCCTATAATTTCCAAAAATATTTTTTAAACATGAGTAGCATTTGTCTGTTTCTCTAAGCTAGGTCCACCCATTTTCTTACAATTAAGACTTCATTGTTTTATGATTGAGTAATATTATGTATACCACATCATTTTTTACCCACTCATCTGTCAATGAACAAGTAGGTTGCTTTCATATCTGAACAAAATGTGGTTGACTGGAAAAGGGAATGGCAAGCCACCTCAGTATGTTTGCTTTGAGAACCTCATGAACAGTATGAAAAGGCAAAAAGATATGACATTGAAAGATGAACTCCCAAAGTCGATAGCTACCGAATATGCTACTGGAGAGTGGAGAAATAGCTACAGAAGGAATGAAGAGGCTAAGCCAAAGCAGAAACAATACCCAGTTGTGGATATGTCTGGTGGTGAAACTAAAGTCCAGTTTTGTAAAGAACAATATTGCATAAGAACCTGGAATGTTAGGTCCAAGAGAAAGTGAAGTCGCTCAGTCGTGTCCGACTCTTTGTGACCCGTGGACTGTAGCCCACCAAGCTCCTCTGTCCATGGGATTCTCCAGGCAAGAATACTGGAGTGGGTTTCCATTTCCTTCTCCAGGGGATCTTCCCACCCCAGGGATCAAACCCAGGTCTCCCACATTGCAGGCAGACGCTTTAACCTCTGCACCATGAATCAAGGTAAATTGGAAGTGGTCAAATGGGAGATGTCAAGAACATTAACATTTTAAGCATCAGTGAACTAAAATGGACTGGAATGGGTAATTTAATTCAGAAGAGTATTATGTCTACTATTGAGGGCAAGAATCCCTTAGAAGAAATGGAGTAGCCCTCACAGTCAACAAAAGAGTCCAAAATACAGTACTTGGATGCAATCTCAAAAATGACAGAATGTTCTCTATTTGTTTCTAAGGCAAACCATTCAGTATCACAGTAATCCAAGCCTATGTCCCAACCACTAACGCCAAAGAAGTTGAAGTTGAATGGTTCTATGAAGACCTACAAGACCTTCTAGAACTAACACCCAAAAAAGATGTCCTTTTCATCATAGGGGACTGGAATGCAAAAGTAGGAAGTCAAGAGATACCTGGAATAATAGACAAGCTAGATCTTGGAGTACAAAATGAAGCAGGGCAAAGGCTAACAGAGTTTTGCCAAGAGAACACACTGGTCATAGCAAACACCTTCTTTCAGCACACAAGAGATGACTCTATGCATAGGCATCAGCAGATTCTGAATATGGAAATCAGACTGATTATATTCTTTGCAGCCAAAGATGGAAAAGCTCTATACAATTAGCAAAAACAAGACCAGGAGCTGACTGTGGCTCAGATCATGAACTCCCTATTGGAAAATTCAGACTTAAATTGAAGAAAGCAGGGAAAACCACTAGACCATTTCAGGTATGACCTAAACCAAATCCCTTATGATTTTACAGTGGAAGTGACAAATAGATTCAAGGGATTAGATCTTATAGACAGAGTGCCTAAAGAACTATGGACAGAGGTTTGTAATATTGTACAGAAGGTGGTGATCAAAACCATCCCCAAGAAAAAGAAATGCAAAAAGGAAAATGGTTATCTGAGGAGACCTTAAAAATAGTGGAGAAAAGAAAAGTGAAGGGCAAAGGAGTAAAAGAATGCACAGTTCCAAAGAAGAGCAAGGAGAGATAAGAAAGCCTTCCTAGTAAACAGTGCAAAGAAATAGAAGAAAACAATAGAATGGGAAAGACTAGAGATCTCTTCAAGAAAATTAGAGATACCAAGGGAACATTTCATGCAAAGATGGGCTCAATAAAGGACAGAAATGGTATGGAGCTAACAGAAGCAGAAGATATTAAGAAGAGGTGGCAGGAATACACAGAATTTTACAAAAAAGATCTTAATGACCCAGATAACCACGATGTTGTGATCACTCATATAGAGCCAGATGTCTTGAATTGAGAAGTCAAATGGGCCTTAGGAAGCAGTTATGAACAAAGCTAGTGGAGGTTATGAAATTCCAGCTGAGCTATTTCAAATCCTAAAAGATGATGCTGTTAAAGTACTGCACTCAATATACCAAAATATGGAAAACTCAGCAGTGGCCACGGGGCTGGAAAAGACCAGTTTCCATTCCAGTCCTAAAGAAGGACAATGCCAAGGAATGTTCAAACTACCACACAATTGTGCTCATTTCATGTGCTAGCAAAATAATGCTCAAAATTCTCCAAGCCAGACTTCAGCAGGTACACGAACCATGAACTTCCAGATGTACAACTTGAATTTAGAAAAGGCAGAGGAACCAGAGATCAAATTGCCAACATCTGTTGGATCATAAAAAAAGCAAGAGAATTCCAGAAAAAAATATTGACTTCTGCTTCATTTATTATGCTAAACCCTTCAACTGTGTGGATCACAACAAACTTTGGAAAATTCTTAAAGAAATGGGAATACCAGACCACTTTTCCTGTCTCCCGAGAAACCTGTACGAAGGTCAAGAAGCTACAGTTACTACTATATATGGAACAATGGACTGGTTCCAAATTGGGAGAGGAGTACATTAAGGCTGTATGTGGTCACTTTGCTTATTTAACTTATATGTGAAATGCCAGGGAAGTTAAATTTAAATTTTGCATGTTTAACTTTTATGTGAAATATCATGGGAAATGCCAGGCTGGATGAAGCACAAGCTGGAATCAAGATTGCCAGGGGAAACATCAATAACTTGAGATATGCAGATGACACCATCCTTATAGCAGAAACTGAAGAGGGACTAAAGAGCCTCTTGAAGAATGTGAAAGAGAAGAGTAAAAACACTGGCTTAAAACTCAACATTCAAAAAACTAAGGTCATGGCATCCAGTCCCATCATTTCTTAGCAAATAGATGGGGAAATAGAGACAGATTTTTGTTTTCTTGGGCTCCAAAATCCCTGTACATGGTTACTGCAGCCATGAAATTAAGACACTTGCTCCTTGGAAGAAAAGCTATGGCAAACCTAGACAGCATATTAAAAAGCAGAGACATTACTTTGCCTACAAAGGTCCATCTATTCGAAGCTATGGTTTTTCAAGTAGTCATGTATGGATGTGAGAGTTGGACCATGAAGAAGGCTGAACACCAAAGAATTGATGCTTTTGAACTGTGGTGTTGGAGAAGACTCTTGAGAATCCCCTGGACAGCAAGGAGATCAAACCAGTCAATCCTAAAGGAAATCAACCCTGAAAATTCACTGGAAGGACTGATGCTGAAGCTGAAGATCCAATACTTTGGCCACCTAATGTGAAGAGCTGACTCTTTAGAAAAGACCCTGATGCTGGGAAGAATTGAAGGTAGGAGGAGAGAGGAACAACTGAGGATGAAATAGCTGGATGGCATCACTGACTAAATGAACATGTGTTGAGCAAGCCCCTGGAAATGGTGAAGGACAGGGAAGCCTGGTTTGCTACAATCCATGGCATCACAAAGAGTTGGAGTTGACTGAGTGACTGAACAACATATCTAGACTAATCCTGCAATGAACATAGGTGTACCTATATATTTTTTTCCAATTAGTGTTTTTGTTTTCTTTGGGTAAATACCCAGAAGCAGAATTTCCAGGTGCTATGGTAGTTCTATGTTTAATTTTTTTGAGGAATCTCCATACTTTTTTTCCACAATGGCTACACCAGTTTACATTTGCCCAAGAGCCCACATGGATACTCATTTCTTCACATTCTCACCAAAATTTTTTTTTAAATTATCTTTTTGTTTTTTCCTGTTCTGACAAATGCAAAGTCATATCTCTGGGGTTATGACTTACTTTTCCCTGATGGTTAGTGATGTTGAGCATTTTTTCATGTGCCTATTGACCATCTGTATGTCTTCTCTGCAAAAAAGTCTACTCAGGTCCTCTGCTTCCCCTCTTTATTTGGGTTGTTTATTTATTTGATGTTGAGTTGTATAGTTTCTTTTTGATATATGACTTACATGTATATTTTGAATTTTAACCCTTTATCTGACATATCATTTGCATATATCTTCTCTCCTTTAGTAGATGATCATTTCATTTTGCTTGTAGCTTTTTTTCTGTATGAAACCTTTTAGTTTGATGTAGTCCTATTTGTTTATTTTTGCTTTATTTCCTGTGCTTGGGGATTCTTATCCAAAAAGTAATGCTAAAGACTAAAGTCAAAGAGTGGAGGGGGGAGANAAGTTAAAATAAAAAAAAAAAAAAAAAAAATAAAGTCAAAGAGTGTACTACCTATGTTTTCTTCTAGCAGTTTTATCATTTCAGATACTACATTTAAGTGTTTAATCCATTTTGAGTTTATTTGTATATGGTTTGAGAAAGTAGCATAGTTTGATTCTTTTGCATGTAGCTGTCCAGTTTTCCCAACACCATTTACTAAAGAGGCTGTCTTTTCTCCATTGTATATTATTGCCTCCTTTGTAATAGATTAATTGATCACAGGTGTTTGGGTTTATTTCTAGGCTCTTTATTCTGTTTCATTGGCCGATATGTCTGTTTTGTTTCAGTAGCATACTGTTTTGACTTCTGTAGGTTTTTAGTATAGTTTGATCAAGGACCATGATATTTATAACTTTGTTCTTTCTCAGGATCCTTTGGGCTATTCAGGGTCTTTTGTGTTTTTATATAAGTTTTAAAAGTATTTTTTGTGGGTTAACCCAGGCTTCTTTCACATTACTGCTTCTGCCTTGGGTCTTGGAGTGCGTGACATTTTATGTGCATCCTTTCATGACTTAGTCTTTATTTCCTACAGCCTTATAGGTCTCCCAAAAGTAAGCCCTGCTTCTCTTTCAAAGTCAAATGTTCTGGGAGCTCATCTTGGTGCAAGATCCCAGAGTTGGGGAACCCAATGTGGAGCTTGGATCCCTTTCTCCTTACAGAGAACCTCAGCAATTATTCTCCCATTTATGCATTGTTCATCTGGGGCTATAGGCCATGTCTATACCCCATCTATGTCCCTCTTGCTCATCTCATTTGGGGTCCTTTTAAAAATCTTTAGTTGTGGAATATCTTTTATGCTAGACTTCAGGTTATTCTCATCAATTGTTGCTCTGTAAGTAGTTGTAATTTTGATGCACCTATAGGAGGAGGTTAAACCCAGAAACTTCTTACACCTCCATCATGGCTGCTCTCTAAAGATTTTGAATTTTATATATTATTTTGGAGATTTGGAAATATAACTAATGCAAGGAAGTGGGGTCCAAATATCTCAGCCTTGCTACTCTAGCAAATCCTTTCTGTAACTAGATTGAGAAAATCTTGTATTTCACTGAGGTTCTGCAAATCTTTTCAAACTTTCCCTTAAGAGGACTCATAGACTGAGAAAATTCCCTGCTCCTTTTATTTTACCCTGTCTTTATTTCCACATTTTTTTCTTAATTGTTTTATTAAAATTAAAATATCCTTATTGTTATGAAGTAAAAAATACATTAAAAACAGTTAACAGTCTTCTTTGCCCCTATTTTCTTACTCCCTTGGTGTATGCCCCTCCATTCTACTCTCCATCCTCAAATGCACAAAGTGCTATGTGACTTTGACAAGAGAATGTTCATTATTTCACTGTGATGGTTTTCACTGTGAAGTGAAAGTCACTAGTCATGTCCAACTCTTTGCGACCCCATGGACTATACATTCCGCAGAGTTCTCCAGGCCAGGATACTGGAGTGGGTAGCCTTTCTCTTCTCCAGGGGGTCTTCCCAGTCCAGGGATCTAATCCAGGTCTCCCAAATTGCAGGAGGATTTTACCAGCTGAGACACAAGGGAAGCCCAAGAACGCTGGAGTGGGTAGCCTATCCCTTCTCCAGCAGATCTTCCTGACCTGGAAATCAAACCAGGATCTCCAGCATCGCAGGCAGATTCTTTACCAACTAAGCTATCAGGGAAGCCTGTTCTTCACTGTAAAGGAAGAAAGAAAAGAAAATGAAGTTGCTCAGTTGTGTCTGAGTCTTTGCTACCCCATGGACTGTAGCCTACCAGGCTCCTCTGTCCATGGCATTTTCAGGCAAGAGTACTGAAGTGGGTTACCATTTCCTTTTCCAGGGGATCTTCCCAACCCAGGAATCAAACCCGGGTCTCCCTCATTGCAGGCAGACACTTTACTGTCTGAGCTACCAGGGAAGCCCATTCTTCACTGTAGATGATGATTATTTTTTAATGAAATTGTTTATAATAAAGGAATTTTCTTGATGTTTCTTTGGAAAAAAATGAGCAGTTTAGCATTGTGAGGTGATGAGCCATGCCATTGACTACCAGGTGGTAAAGTCCTTTGTGAAAAAGACATTGAATTGAAATAAGGGGCCCAATGTCTCTGGCTGGTGGAGACAAACCTGAGCATGAGTCAAGAGCGGCAGGCATGAGCTTGATGATCTTTAGCTCTTAAGCCATAAAATATCTTTTGAAGCCTGAATCAGTTGTTCCAAGATACTGTTATCCTGGAACAAAAATATATTAAGCTATTATTTGTCACTGGATACTAAAAAATATATTTAATCTGATAACCCCATTCATTATTATTTTAAATAAGACAGGGTGAGAAGGACAGTGTTCTTGGATGATATTCTAAAATTTCAATTATGGAAGAAAATTTTCAGAGCCTTTTAAGTGTCAATAATTATTTTTTCAAGTTTGCAACATATTGTAAATATGACTATATACTTATAACCTGCATGCATGTCTCTGTATCTGTAATCAAAGATTCTATCCAATCTATTAGTATGGAATGGAAACTTTGCTTGGACTGCTTATATTTCCAAGATTCTAAAGCTATTTATTGAAAATATGATGCTTGCTTTCTGCCCTGTGTATAATCAGTGACAGATTTCTAACTGGTGTTAAAGGTGTTTACTACCTCAATCTACATATTTACAAACACAATTTGGCTTATACATATTCAGTTGTTCTTATGCTTGGATAGCTGTCTCCATAATGTTGATTTACAGGTGCATGGATAAAGAAATATGTTCTTGAGTGTAAATCAAAGTAACACACAATTTAAGTATTAAATTTTAAATTTGACTGCAAGTTTGCTTCCTGCTGGCTTTATTTACTTAATAGAAATATAATTTACAAAATGGCAATGTACCTGTGATTTTTATAAAGTTCAATAAGTGAAGTTAAAAGATATGCACACAGGACCAAAAATTTAACTAATCGAGCTAAGAAAAGTCTTGAGAGAAGGTATGTATATGTAAGACTGCAAATAAATAAATGAAATAGAGCTTATAGTGAATTGCAAGCTGAACTTCAGTCACACAAAATTCACAGTTCAAAAAACAAGGAAGAGGAAGCATGACATTGAGAGACAGTGAAAAACAGAATATTTACAGGACCCATCTATCACAGGTCTATGAAAACCTTTGTTTCCATTATTTCTATAAATAGAATGAAAATTTATAGAAAGTATAGGACAGTATACTAGGCCGGGTTTAGGCTGGGTCTTATCATCCTGGCCCTCACCAGCATTTACTAATCTTCTTTATTTTAAAGAAATGTTATGTTTTAAATGGTGTCACATTTACCTTAGACATCTTGGGACAGTGCTATCACCCTTAACCATTTATCACGATTTCCCCAATTTCTATTTTTTTCCCCTTTTCCGATCTCTGCTCCTTTCCTGAACGCCTCTTCTAACCCCAACCACTCACAGCCTTTCATAGGAGAGCCATTCAGGAGTCTGTTCCTCGCTTTTTTCTAGTTACTACAAGAGTCCCTGTTATTGTTATCAGATAAAACTACGAGACACCACTTAAATTTGATTTCCAGATAAACATATGATTTTTTTTGTTGTTAGTTTCGTGCATCCTGTGATGTGTTTTGGGATACACTTATACTTGTGCTTGTGTGGGTGGAAAAGGTGATGGCACCTTACTCCAGTACTCTTGCCTGGAAAATCCCATGGACAGAGGAGCCTGGTGGGCTGCAGTCCATGGGGTCGCGAAGAGTCGGACACGACTGAGCGACTTCCCTTTCACTTTTCACTTTCATGCATTGGAGAAGGAAATGGCAACCCACTCCAGTGTTCTGGCCTGGAGAATCCCAGGGACGGGTGAGCCTGGTGGTCTGCCGTCTATGGGGTCACACAGAGTTGGACACGACTGAAGCGACTTAGCAGCAGCAGCATATTTAAAGTAGGTATTCCTTACTTTTCTGTAATTCACACTTAACCTGAAGTCCTCGATTTTATTTGCTAAATCTGGCAACCCTCCCTGCGGGGCCATTGTCACAACGCAGGTCATGCCACACAGAGCCAATCCCAAACCTGACAGACACTTAGGAGTGACTTTGCCACATGAGGGGGTGTTTCAGATGACAGTTGTCACTGTCCTTTGGAAGAAAAAGGAGTGGTAACAATAATCATGCTGCTGCTAAGTCGCTTCAGTCGTGTCCGACTCTGTGTGACCCCATAGACGGCAGCCCACGAGGCTTCCCGGTCCCTGGGATTCTCCAGGCAAAAATACTAGAGTGGGTTGCCATTTCCCTCTCCAATGCATGAAAGTGAAAATTGAAAGCGAAGTCGCTCAGTCGTGTCCGACTCTTAGCGACCGCATGGACTGCTGCCTATCAGGCTCCTCTGTCCATGGGATTTTCCAGGCAAGAGTACTGGAGTGGGGTGGCATTGCCTTCTCTGAACAATAACAACAATAATCACAAATCACCCTAAATCAGTGTCGTGGTGGTTCAGACTCACCTTGAAGAGTTGCTTAGTTTTTCAGCAGCTTAGATGAAACAGCATAAGTCTCATGGTATTTCTGGTTATTTTTAGGTAACCAAAATGACTTTATGGTCTTTATTTTAAAATAAGTTTTAATTCAGTAATTACTATGTCTAGTATGGAATAAAGGTCAAATGGCTGTAGTTTTATAAAAGTTTTGTGGCTTTTCTCCTTCTCTAGTTTGGGACTTCTGAAGACTACCCCCCTAAAGTGGAAAAGATTTGATAGTTTCTCCTCTATATACCCATCTCTCCTTCCCATTCAAAAGGCTGCTTCTGGCTTCCTTGGCTTAAACATGCATGGAGAAAGAACAATGGCAGAAGAAGAAGTAGACATAAGGGGTGAAACATTTATAAATTTTCCAGGGCTAAATAGCCTGACCTTGGTGCCACTGGGCTTGGAATGTGTTCTAATTGGTAGAGGTTTAGTCGCTAAGTTGTGTCCAACTCTTGCAAACCCATGGACTCTAGCCCTCCAGGTTCTTCTGTCCATGGAATTCTCCAGGCAAGAATGCTGGAGTGGGTTGCCATTTCCTTCTCTAGGGGATCTTCCTGACCCAGGGATCAAACCTGTGCCTCCTGGATTGGCAAGTGGATTCTTTACCACTGAGCCACCAGAGAATCCATCTTTTCTCCATGGTGGAATTCAAAGTGTATGACATTCTTGACCTTAAATCTTTAGACCCTTAATGTGGATGAGGAAAAATAATTGTAAAAATATTTGTTTTAGAACTGTTTTTTGCAAATCTGGAATTATCACCCTGTATTGAATATGAGAGAGTCCCCTTCTATTTTCTTGGGGCCTTGAATGAAACTAAGACTAAAGTCAAAGACTTAAATTGTTTAATTTAGATAGAATATTGAATGTACTTATGTAAAGTTTTTGATATTCTTAGAATTAGCAGGCAGATGTTTTAGATTGAAGTTAAAATTATCAACTCAGACAATGTCCTTGGACACAAATAGTCAACTGAGACTGTGTTGTTGGACACAAAGCAGTTAGCTACTGATTAGTGATTTAATCTAATTACAATGTTTGTCGCAGCTCATTTCTTAATCAGTGACTTTTGTAAAAATAGTGAGGACAGAAATATTTTAGAGAATAGTTCTTATATATACACAGGCCATTTCCTAAAGAAAGGAGGCATAGATGGGGTAATAATATGTAGGTCAATACTTGACCATTTGCCCTTTATTATAGGAAAGGGAAAATTCAGAGTATAAAAATATCAAATATGCATTGACATTCATGGCAGGATGCTGGCATTAACAAAATTTACAGTGTTTTTGAAGAGAAGTAATAGAACTTCTCTGCAGCTTAAGTAGCAATGTATAATGCAGTACAATGAAAAATGGTATTTTAATTTTCAGGTATGACCTCTATCAGAGGTGTTAATCCTGTGCTAGACCCTATAATTCTCCTACTGTTTGAGGTGAAAGAAAAATGATATTCCATGTCTTTCACAGTTAAAGCATATATTTTGGAGAATCTGGAGGGTGGGAGATTTCATGTATTAAAGAGCAAGTCCCACTTGGCAAAATCCAGGTGTTTTACAACTGAACAGGACATTAAGCATTGGATTATTCTATCAAGTTCTAAATTTAAGAGCAAGTGCTGCCTTTAAATTAGATTAAAAGTAAAATTATTAAAATTGATTATCTTACCAAAGACATTATTGCAGAGATTACATTTTTGAAGGTACAACACTTAAAATAATCAAAGCATCTGACAACAGTCAAAAGTTTTTACAAAAGGTGACTTTAAAGGGTTGATAGGAATTTCTGTGTAGATAGGAAGGTCAGGTTTATAAATAAGATGCGTTAGTGCTGAGAGACCCAGTGTAGGACTTAGAAGCTGAATGTGCCATATGTCATTACGCTGAGGACAGATGAACATAACTCAGACTCTTGGCTGCCAAGTCTCTGATAATACCTAAAAAGTGTCCTCTATCCTAAGAATGACTGCTAATTTCAAATTTATGAAGGAAATGAGTCAGAGAGACACATAAGCTCTTCTCAAACCTTGTTATCTAAAAGACAGTCATAGGTGAATGTCAGATGAAGATCAGAAGCTCAGATGTCCACAGGGGCCATTTGGGAAAATTAATAAAGCAAATAGCTCATGAATTATCGAATGGCACTAACTCTGAGCCCTAGCATGAAGGAAGCTCTAGAAAATAATGCATCCTGGAAAGCACAAAAGGAGGCATTAAGCACCCAGCTTCTGCTGACTGTAGCCCAGTAGGCTGACAGCATAGTATCACTGCATCTTCTAATTTCTCAAAAAATTCAGGAAGCTGGACTTTTATGTGAAAATTATCAGAGGCTGAATATTACAAAGGGATGAGCCATGGGGATGAAATACACAGTGTGGGGAATACAGTCAATAATTATATAATAGTTTTGTATGGTGATAGATAGTAACTGGACTTATTGTGGGGATCATTTTGAAATGTATAGAAATATTGAAATACTATGTTGTATAGTAGGAATTAACATAGTGTTGTAGGTCAATTACACTTCAGAAACAAACACACAATTAAACCAACAGAAAAAGAGATCAGATATGTGGTACCAAAGGTGGGTTTTGGGCAAGGGAAAACTGGATGAAGGTAGTCAAAAGATAGAAACCTCCAGTTACCAGATAAATGTAATTATCACTGTTGTTTAGTCACTAAGTCATATCTGACTCTTTTTTGACCCGGTGATCTGTAGCCCACTAGGCTCTTCTGTCCATGGCATTTCCCAGGCAAGAATACTGGGGCGGGTTGCCATTTCCTTCTCCAGGGGATCTTCCTGATCTGGGGATTGAACCCATGTCTCTTGCATTGGCAGGCAGATTCTTTACCACTGAGCCACCTGGAAAGCCCATAGTTTTAATTACTGTATAAAAACAGAAGAACTGTACAAAAAAGATCTTCACGACCCAGATAAGCATGATGGTGTGATCACTCATCTAGAGCCAGACATCCTGGAATGTGAAGTCAAGTGGGCCTCAGAAAGCATTGCTACGAACAAAGCTAGTGGAGGTGATGGAATTCCAGTGGAGTTGTTTCAAATCCTGAAAGATGATGCTGTGAAAGTACTGCACTCAATATGCCAGCACATTTGGAAAACTCAACAGTGGCCACAGGACTGGAAAAGGTCAGTTTTCATTCCAATCCCAAAGAAAGGCAATGCCAAAGAATACTCAAACTACCACACAATTGCACTCATCTCACATGCTAGCAAAGTAATGCTCAAAATTCTCCAAGC
>SJYQ01009316.1:53518-69285 GCA_006410935.1 Redunca redunca
ATATTCCAAAGCAGAGACATTACTTTGCCGACTAAGGTCTGTCTAGTCAAGGCTATGGTTTTTCCTGTGGTCACGTATGGATGTGAGAGTTGGACTGTGAAGAAGGCTGAGTGCCGAAGAATTGATGCTTTTGAACTGTGGTGTTGGAGAAGACTCTTGAGAGGCCCTTGGACTGCAAGGAGATTCAACCAGTCCATTCTGAAGGAGATCCGCCCTGGGATTTCTTTGGAAGGAATGATGCTGAAGCTGAAACTCCAGTACTTTGGCCACCTCATGGGAAGAGTTGATTCATTGGAAAAGACTCTGATGCTGGGAGGGATTGGGGGCAGGAGGAGAAGGGGCTGGCAGAGGGTGAGATGGCTGGATGGCATCACTGACTTGATGGATGTGAGTCTGAGTGAACTCCAGGAGTTGGTGATGGACAGGAAGGCCTGGGGTGCTGGGATTCATCGGGTCGCAAAGAGTAGGACACGACTAACCAACTGAACTGAACTGATATACCAAAGTTGTTAAGAGAGTGATTCCTAAGATTTCTCATCTTGAAGAAAACGTTTGTTTTCTTTTTATTTTGTATTAATTTGGGATGATGGATATTCACTACAAATATTGTAGTAACATCCCATGATGTATGTAAGTCAATTTTATGATGTATACCTTCAACTTATGCAGTGCAGTATGACAATTATATCTCAATAAGACTGGAACAACAACACAAAAAGACACACATTTTGGGAAAGCAAATTTTCTTCTCCTACCTTATAATGAGATGAGAAAGGTACCTTACCTCTAAGTATGTAATCATGAGAAATGTATCACAGTCAAACTGATGAACTTTCTAAAAAAAAAGTCTGAATGGTAATCTTCAAAAGTGTAAGGTACTGAAAAGAAAGAAAGCCTGAGAAACCGTCACAGACCAGAGGAGACCAAGGAGACATGATGATTAAATGTCATGATATCCTGTATTAAATCCTAGATGAGGAAGAATGGAAAAACTGGTTCAATGTGGATAAAATCTGTAATTTTGTTATCATAATTAGTTTTCTATTAATGTTAATTTTTTTTAATTTTGACAAATGAACTGTGGTTGATTATATAATAGGTTAATTTCAGAGAAGCTGGATGAAGGAGATAGGGGAACTCTGTACTATTTTGTAACTTTTCTATTACTCTGAAGTTATTCCAAAAATAAAAGTTTAATATTAAAAGATAATATTCTAACCCACTCTTTTTAGTATAGGAACCTGCTTAAAATAATTAAGCTGCAGATCTATACTTGAATTTTATATTACTTGTAATTTAACCTTCAGAGCAGACACTGAGGATGTTCACTGAAAGGAAGCATGTTTTGAATGGCTAATGCTCAGCACTACTGAGTTCAAAATAGTTGCTAAATAAACACTGTGTAAATAAATTGATTCTTGTTTGGCTTTTGTTTGAGTTTCAAATTCAGCACTTGGGACTCTTTACCTGTCCTTTTTTTTTTTTNCTTTTTTTTTTTTTTTTCTTTTTAAATTTTTATTTTAACTTTAGTTTACTTTACATTACTGTATTGGCTTTGCCATACATTGACATGCATTCACCATGAGTGTACATGTGTTCCCAAACATGAATCCCATCCCACCTCCCACTCCATACCATCTTTCTGGGTCCTCTCTTTGCACCAGTCCCAAGCATCCTGCATCGGACATCGACTGGCGATTCATTTCTTACATGATAGTATACATGTTTCAATGTTTACCTGTCCTTTTATTCACATAATCTGGATCACCAGGGTTCATTCAAAAGGTGTAGTTAACTATCAGAAACCAATAGCAATCCTTCACATGATTTGCCCTTTTAAGTAGATAATAATCCTTTATGAAAATAAGGTAGGCAAAATAATATTAAGGAACATTATATCTGGAAGTGAACATGAAATCTCAGAAGAAAATTTAAACAAAATGAACTAAGTTTATGGACATTTTTCTCCACAATCTATATTAACCACAAATTTATTCCTGAGCATGAAAAAAATGATTATTTTCAATTATTTATCATTCTTATCTTGGAGCAAATCTCATGCAAGGATAACTCTGCCTTGGGCCAGCTTGATATTAAAATTCTTCCCTATGATTTGGCATTCTATAGCAACAGCTTTCTTTGTTTTAGTTGTCACAGACTTTTAATAAAAGTAAAGCTTTTAATTATAATTTTCCTCTAGATTGGTTTCACTTTTTGGATAGAAGAGACGTGAAATATAGTGAGTCAGTAGCTGGGCCTCCCCTCTCACTGTTTTGTTATTGTTGTTGTTATTGAAACAAATATGATTTTAACTTTTTGGAAAGGGAATTGATAGGGCCTCTTCTAATTCTCCCTTAATTTTTATCTCTTTACTTTTTTTGCTTGCTGTTTGTATAATGAAATTAATATTGAATTTTTCATCTTCTTTAGCCACTATTTGCAACATCTTTTCTGATATAATTTGAAGTTATGAAAAGAAATTTACAGAGCAATTTGTATTTTTCACACACAAATAATTTTTAAGCAATTATGAGGAAATTACTGCTTTGAATTTTTTAGGTTTGCTCTGTTTTTCCATATTCAAGATATGATTTTAAGTCATGAAAAGAAAATGGCTGGTCCCTTTGAAAGCCATTGTGCCAACAAAATAGTTAAATTGCTAAAAAAGCTAAAATGTTAACAATGGAAAGAAATGTTCAATACTAACAGGCTGTTAGTAAGATAATGAACTCAATAGTGTAGACAGTCTATAGGAAGCTACATGTTACAAAGGTGCAATTTCATTTTAACTGGCAACTGGAATTTACAGGTAACTTGTTCACAGTTGAAAGTTAAAATTCCTTGGGTGGGGGGGGGGTTGGCAAAAAAAGATTCCTGACATTGGGATTGAGAAAGGTGGATACTAAGAAGGTTTGTAGTGCCAAGAACTCTTTCCTTGTGGATACATAATGGGTTTAAATGTAAAATGAATATTTTTGCTTTATCTAATCTTTTAAGGTTAAACCTTGAAACAAGAAAAGAAAAAGAATGGCTTGCGTACTGTATGAAGAGTACACCTGAAGATTAGCTTTAAGGATGTTCTGGAAGAAAAGACAGAAAATTAAATCCCAGAAAGTTTGACCCACGGAGATCTGCGGACTCCTTTTAAGTAGAGTTGGCCTCACCTCACACTTGCCCCGTGAACATGCCTTCTCTCTCTCATTCTCCCAAGAGAACAAGAAGGAGTAGAGTGGCTGCGTGTTCTCACTACCCAAATTCTGAGAGTATGAGGAGACAAAGGGGCAGTGAGACGTGCTGTGCATCCCTTAGCAGGAACAGTAGTCTGCTGCATCTAAACTAACAATGCCTTGGATTAGAGAACACATCACCTTCCAAAACCTAGGAGCTAAACTCCATTTAAGATGGAACTCAACAAAGTCTTTGGTCTGTGAACCTACAGAGGAAAAAGGCATCACATTAAGGGTCCATCTGTTAGAGTGAGGAAATTTAGGCAGAACAAACTATGTATATCCAGTGAAATAAAGAAAAGATGTTAGAATGACTTCTATGTTTCCAATCCAAGTAGAATTAAAAGGACTTTTAGGAACCTGAAACATAATTCCTTAAGAAACAATTAAATGAAATAGTTCAAGGTAAAGACAATTTTGCGTTCTAAAATATCAAGTGCAAAACATATCTTGAGGCACTGAGGGAAAAAAATATGATGACAAATATAGTGGAAAAGATAAGAAATCTGGATGGCAGATCCAGGATACCAGTGTTATGAAAAGAAGGAAATAAAAACAAAAGTAAAAATGATCATATGAAGATGTCAAATTCTTGAAAAAGCAAGACAATTGTATTTGATAAGAGCTTACTGGGCATAGAAGAACAGTTCATGAACTGGAAGCCTTCAGATAACCAGTGGGATGAAGCTCAGAGTCATGTTGCTATAGGACAGTTTATATAATGGAAATGTGAAACCTCTTTAATCTTTGTAATGATTGGTTGTAGCATTAGGGTTTTTCCAATGACAGGAGGTTGGCTAAAATGTTATGACATTTTTGGAAAACAATTCAGGTGCTGTTTATAATTTTCAGAGGCATTTACAAGAAATAGCAGACATTAACTTTTGCTTATGTTGCAGGATAAGCTAAATTTGGTTTCTCAACTGATTTTGTGTGTTCAAGGAATTTTCAAGTCTGGTCTCCATTTTATATTTTATTTCAATAGAGATGATGATTAAATACATAATGAAGGTAATTTTCCCTATGCCAAATAAAATTCTAAGCCTGTGATTTGAATGTGCATAAACATAAATTGTGATATTCCTAAAGTACAATCATTATCATCACCTTCTTCCTCCTATAAGCTGTAGAGGATTAAAAATATTTCTGTAAATTATTTGGCATTCTCCTATTAAAAAGTAGAACCTAGTTTCCCTCCTCCTGAATATAGGAATGTAGCCTGACCTTAGAAACTTTCTGCTAATTATTAGCATGAGTTGAGAATGGCATTCATGGTACATGAATGCCTTTCCTTGCCTTTCAGAACTTGTGCTTTTGAAAGTAAGCAATTCAGCTACCCTGAAGCAACCATTCTAGAGAAACCATATTGAAACTACATAAGAGAGATACCTAAAGAGGAACTCTTCTAGACTCCAGTTGTTTGAGCTTTCTAATTATCAACATACCAACATCAATAGGTGGGTGAATAAGTGTTTGGATGACTCCAACCCCTTGCATGACTCCAACCCTTTGCATGAAGTCAGACTTCTCAACTTTTGGAAAACCTCAAGTATTTTATTGTCCTCAACTTCATTTTCTCCCACTCAAAGCATCAACCACCATTCTAAATGCTTCCCAATCATCAGGAAACATAGACTTTACATCTGACAATTGTTATCTTTCCATTATACCCCTATTCAGTGATATAGTAAGACCAAGTTTGCTCATTAAGATATGCAAAGCTAGTTATTTTCTTGGGTGAAACTGAAAAAGAAAAAAAGGTGACTAACATTAGTTGACTTCTTAGTAATTCACCCTGTTGAATTTGAGTAGAATCAACAAATCTAATTTGTTCAGAAGGATGCTCTACAGATACTTATGAACCGCATTAGAAGTTTTGGCATTTAGGGATGGTGCTTTCTATTGTTTCCTAATTCCCTGCAGAATATAATCAGTTGCTCTTCAATGAATTGAAACATAGGAAGCACAGTAATTAGAAAATATATCATTTTGAATTTAACATTTACTAAATTTTTTCATTATTTTTTGTTATCTTGATTTTAATTATAATTTTAATAAAAATGTAATTTCTCTGCAATGTCTGAGGATACTATATAAATATCCTCAGAATTACTGCTCTTAATCTTAGAATTAAATGTGTACTGACTACAAGATAGACTTAAAAGTTACCTGTAGTATATTATTGCACTTCCCAGGTGGCTCAATGGTAAAGAATTTGCCTGCCAAGCAGGAGACACGGGTTCTATCCCTATGTTGGGAAGTTCTCTTGGAGAAGGAAATGGCAACCCACTCTAGTGTTCTTGTCTGGAAAATCCCATGGACCGAGGAGTCTGGCAGGCTACAGTTCATGGATTCACGAAGGAGTTAGACACAAATTAGCAACTAAACATCTGCAGCAGCAATATATTATTATCATTGGGTTGCAAAATAAGGACAGGAATGACACTTTTAATAACCAAAGGTGACAGAAAAAATAGAATCAGATTGAACTATCAGTAAAGATGACTCCCATTCAATAGAAGAGAGGTGAGCAATGGATAACAGACCAGAATCTGCAGAATTTATTGGAAAATGACATTGTTCCATGTTGATAGCCTGGTAAGTCATGATTGTTCAGTCAAACTGAATACATATCTTCTCACCCTTTCCCTGGTGATTTGTCATTTTGTCCTAAAAATGTGTCAAAACAACACTAATTAATTGTAGTCTGGTGAGTGGGTTCTCTTCCTTAGAGGTTTTATTGGTCACTGAATGTGGAAATGGCACCTCCAATATATATATAATTGTTCTCATCACTCCTGAAATAAAGGAAGAACAAGTGAGGTGGTGGGGAGGGGATTACAGTGCCAACAACCATAAAATACTGCAGTGGGGAAAGAGTTAAATTTGTAAAAGAAAAAAAGGGAGCATTAGACAAACTTTATTGGTCCATATTTGTGTGTGTGCGTGTGTGTGTGTGTGTGAGCCTAATGATATTTTTAAGCTATCTCAAGATAAATGAGCTAAGTGAAAAACTGGTGTTTAGGATGTATTTATCAGCTAATATGGCAACAAATGACTCAATTTAAAACCTAAGGTGAAAAGATGTATGTGTCTAAATTAGTAGTATAGTACATCTATATTCTGGACCAGTTCTTTAGTATTTCACTTTTTTAAAAATCTGAATTCAATACATATTTTTGAACCCATAAAAAATTTTTATTCTAGCACCATAAATCTTTGATGGCCCAGGACACGTGATTTCAAGCCTTCTATTATGATGTCCCCATAATTTACTCATTTCTGTTATTCCAGATAATTTTTCAGGTAAAACTGCTTTCTAGCAAGATTTTTTAGCTAGATATTTTAGCAGTCATATTATTTTAGTATAAGATGTTCTCTATCAAATTCCCACCTGATAGCTAGTTTCACAAATCCTACCCTGGAAATGATTATTCATATAAGGCACTAGTCATTAAAAAGGAGTAACTGAAACTGTTTCTGAATTCCATTATATCTTTTGGTTATACTAATTTATAAGTTATGGATTTCTCTGTGATATTACTTTTATATAAAAATGGTTTTAAAAACCAAGTAAAAGACATAAACTATATATTATAATGATTTGATGAAGGATAATGACTTGTACCTCATTCTTGGTAGGAAGAATCTGTACCTTAGGAATTAATTAAGTGTATACTAGTAATACTTATTATTTTCAAGATTAATTTCTACCAATATAGCACTTTATCTGAAAGATAACAAACATTATCTGCAGTATAAAGACATGTTCAAAAAAAGGCCTCAGATGAATTCATTGTGGATATTCTCTGGTAGCTTGATTTAAGTTCAATGAAGCTAATGAGAAAAATGAAACAATTTTCATAAATAATCAGAAATAACTCTCCAGAGTTCATTGAAATAAAACTATGCAACTTTGGGAGACCATTAAAAATGAGATATTTTATGAATATTGCTTATTTAGAAACTTGTAAAGTATGAGGACTTTCTAAAAACTAATTTTCAAAATGGAGCAACTTGTATTTTTTTACATAATTCTAACTAGAATTGGGGATGAAAATAATGAGAACCAATATAATAATAAACATAATTGAGCTCTCAATATGACAGTACTGTATAGACAGTACAGTAAGTACTTTGCATATATTTGAACATTCAGTTTTGACCCCAATTTGATTCCTGGGTTGGGAATATTCACTGGAGAAGGGATAGGCTACCTACTTCAGTATTCTTGGGCTTCCCTTGTGGCTTAGTTGGTAAAAGAATCTGCCTTCAATGTAGGAAACCTAGGTTTGATTCCTGGTTTGGAAAGATTCCCCTGGAGAAGGGAAAGGTTACTCCAGTATTCTGGCCTGGAGAATTCCATGGACTAGTCCATGGGGTCGCAAAGAGTGTGAAAGTGAGTCACTCAGTCATGTCTGACTTTCTGTGAACTCATGGACTATACAGTCCATGGAATTCTCCAGGCCAGAATACTGGAGTGGGTAGCCTTTCCCTTCTATAGGGGTTCTTCCCAATCCAGGGATTGAACCCAAGTCTCCCACATTGCAGGTGAATTCTTTTATCAGCTGAGCCACAAGGTAAATATAGAGATATGACAGAGCATATTTGTATTGGCTTATGAGAGCTAGTAGTTAAATTTCCAGGAATTTTGTTAGCTAGTTGATATCAAGTTGTAATAGTTTGAAAGTGGTCATAGTGTAATAATTTATACCATGGAAATCAGAAGCACTGCAAAGTATGATTACCCTTCCCATCCTCTACCCCAAGGGCCAGTTGTTAAACGTTTGCCAACACACCACTGGACAGATACTGTTGCTATTTCTATTTTGCAAATGAGAAGATTGAGGCATAGAGAGGTTAAGTTTCTCAAAGACTCAACACTGAAACAACATGGTCCCCAGGTGGTGAGGTGGTCCAGAATCTGCCTACCAATGCAAGAGATACAAGAGACATAGGTTCGATTCCTTGGGTGGGAAGATCCCCTGGAGTAGGAAACTGCAACCCATGCCAATATTCTTGCCTGGAAAATCCCATGGACAGAGAAGCCTGGTGGGGTACAGTCCATATGGGTTGCAGAGAGTCAGACACAACTGAGCATGCATGCCATGCCATTCCTCTATGTCTCAATCTTCTCATCTGGTCTGATATCCTATCAGCTTCAATAAGTAGAAAACAGGAAATTCAGAGAAAAGATCCTCCTGTCAGTTTAGTCTGTAGCTGACTCATTCCACAGAAGCCTATTTTTCTATTCAGTATGATAGCCGTTGTTTCCAACACAAGATGGAAGACTTTCTGCCACTTAGGCTAAGATTCCACTGAAAAGTTTGTTGATTCATTTCATGGCTGAGCTGTCTACACAGGATTTCATTCTCACTGTCAAGGTTCAGGGCATTATCCCCTCTCTGCTGGATGATGACAAGACCTTTCTCTAGGCTTATGTCCTCAAATCCATTCTTTTCCCTGAAGATAGAGGACCTTTCAAAACACAAATGCATTCCTGTCAGATGATTTTAAATTCTTTAAGAGATTTTCCATTGTTCTCAGGATGAAGTCCAAATTTGGGGGGCACTGGGATTCTGGCTCCCACTTACCCTCCCATTTTATTTCTTACAGTCCTATTTACTATTATATACAGTTAACTACCTATAATTCTTCTGATGTCTGCTTTTGCCTCTGCACTTCTTACTGTATCTCATGTTTCAGTAGCAGTTCTTAAGCTTTCCTAGTTTTCCAGGCAACACAGAAATTAGGATTGTGGGAGCATTTTCTGCATATTAAAAATATAACTTGACAGGTCTTACACATTTTGTATATATATCATATAATTCATTTTCATTTAAAGTCCTTTTCTTCTATTGTATAATGATGTGATGATTTGACAAATAGTAGCCAGAACTTTTTCATTCATAAGCATTGATTCCTGTTTAGGTAATTTGCATTTATATATACTTGGTTCTTTCTCCCTGTCGACCCTCTACACCCCAATAAATTGAATTTCAGACAAATGTGGAAACACGCAATTCTAGGGGAAAATTATTTCCTCTTTCCTATGACTGCATTTCATTTTTAATATTGAAGCAAAAAGTGGACCTTTGAGGCCAAGGTCCATTTTAACATTTCAGTGTGACTAATACTTTTGTTCAGCAAATATCTATGGAATCAAATAAAAGCCTAAACTCCCATTAAGTCAGCTAGAGATTGTGTTAGCCTCTTCAATGCGCTCAGTTTTTTACTTTGCTGTCTAAAATGTCCAGATATCTGAATGCTCCTCTCTTAATAAATAGATGAAAAGAGATTACAAGGAATTAATTTAAAAATTCATAGAAAACACCTACATGGCTGAAACATCTAATAAAAGTAAATACAGTGAGGCCATAGTTACTCCAGTTTGGTCACATTCACTAGTGAGAAATCTGATGTGCTGAGAAAAGGACCTGAAAGAATGGCCGTGCAAATGTGAGTCCTGACTATACCTGGGTTATGGGACTCTCAGGGATAGTAGTTTGCTTGGTGCTTTGCAAGAGTAGATATATTTACTGGCTTATCATGTGTAAATGACTATAATATGGGAGAAATCTAAGTTACAAATACACAAAAACCAGTATTTTCAATTGAAAGAAAAATGAAAAAAATTAGAAGACTGATTCCTCAGGTTAGTGCCCAATGCAATTTATATTAATCAGGCTTAAGCAATAAGTTAAACCTTTAACTCCAGTGCAAAGACTTTCTCTTAACTTTGTAATTGTGGAATATAAGGATGTTAAAGAATCTTTGAAACATTTACCACTACTTACTTCAAGGTAGGAAATGTGAGTTTTGAGGACAGGGAACTGAAACACTGAGCTTAATGGTGGGAAAGGAAAAAAAAAAGAAAGACGAGAAAAAAAAATACTTCTTAGGATTGATTGTTGGCAAGATTTATCCAGGCAGTACTCAGCCTGGAAGATAATTTCTCCCTCTAAATTCAAGAAAGTCTTTAATATTCCTTCCACTTCATCTGCAGAACAAAAGGTATTTGAAAAAGTTATTCAAAGACTGAAACGATTTTTCAGAGCACATTTGAATCTAAGGTGGGTTTTGCATATCTTGAGATTTTTGCCTTGCCGCAGGTGAACTAGCGAAATAGGAAAAGAAAGCTAAAGCCATAAAATACAGTTGATAAAATCCTGTTCAAGATATAAAGTCTTTATATTTTAAAGAGTAGATATGAAGCAGTTTGCAAAAGTCTTTACAATTATCATATCATTTTTGATATTGCCGTAGGGCTGTGTGGTCCAACATAGAAAGAAGAAATGGGCAAGAAGGATTAGAGTATGGAGCCAGCACAAGAAAAGAAAGATCTTGATTATTCTTGAGCCTTCACCATGACTGAAATTTGGCAAATGGTGAATTCTATTTAGGAAATATTGACATATACTTATATTTGGATTTTCCTATACACACATATTCATGTGTGTGTGTTTGTGCATAAATGTGTATACAGAGAGAGATGATACTTATGCCTACATCTGGAGACCTTTTCGGCTGTCAGTTCCCTCTGTTGCCAGAATAGCATGCCAGCATGCTCAATTTTATGACAGTTTGTGGTAAAAGGTGATTTAGTGCTGAACCAAGACCATAATGGAACTATGGTTTCGAAAAGAAGAATTTTGAGGTATTTAGGATGCAACAGCAGTAGAATTGAATTATTGCTTCAGTGTGAATGTTGAAGATGCTTCCATGACTTACATATTCCATCTTTTAGAAGTGAATGATCTAGTAGATATTTGTCCCACATATTTACAAATCTGCCATTCTTAAACAATAATGAAATAGGTCCCAGAGAATAGGCAATGAGCATATCATTCTAGATTGAATAGATGAATGTCCTTATTAAAGCATCAGGTTCTAGGATTTCTCTAAAATGATATCTTCCTAAAATTATTAGTGAGACAGAGGATATAGAACAAAATTGACTGTCTCTATTTCTTAATTTTCTTCTGCAATTTCTGAATCTTGAGTTTACATCTTAGCACTCTGAGTGCCAGAAATCATAGAATATACATGGAACACTGGAATATGGGGGTACGACATACTCTCAATCCAAGGATGAAACCAAGGTCTCCAGCGTTGTAGGCTGATTTACCAGCTGAGCCACAAAGGAAGCCCAGAATTTACATGGAACACTGGAATATGGAGTATGCCATATTTTTCTATGACTATCCAATGATCAGTAACAATATTATTTTTGTGGACCAAGAAAAAGTTGTTATTTTTTCAATGTATTTTAAAACAGAATCTTCAGATGAATGAGAGAATTATTATCCTTTTAAAACTGAGACCACCTATGTGTTAACATAATTTAAACTCAAATTAAATGTGAACTATGATAGATATAAATGGTAAATTATTGGCTAGGTGAAGAAATTGCCATAGAATTACCTTACTTAAACAAATACTCGACTGTTTAATCTGTGTTTATAGTATAATTTGTATGAAACAAGGACAAATTGATTTATCAATATAAAAACAGGTTTGTATCCTTTATTTGTGAAGTTCATCTATTTATTTTCTTGATGGAAAAGTACTCAACAGAATGGAAATTGTTATTTTGTATTAAAATGATGAACATTTTATGAACTAAATTTTTATTAGCACGGTTTCAAAGAGAAATTGTAGCTTAGGTTTAGTGGCCCAAATATTTTCTTTCTAATTGCTTCAAATCAAGCCAATAAAATAAATTAGTAAAAACAAGTTATGACATTTTCACAGCAGCAGCAGATTTCTCAATAGCCCTAACTTTAATCTAGAAAATACACAAGCAAACTATCATCCAGCATGCTTAAGAAATCAAGTCCTAATTAATCAAGACTGGAAAGATCACAGGTATTTTAAATCTATAGTTTAAAGGAATTTGATAAAGATTATATTTAAAAAAATAAACTAGGAATAATATGGGGGAATGCAACAAAATAATAAAAATAAGTCATGCTGCATTATGATAAACTAAGTGATGTTTCCATTGCTATAATAATGTATAACTTAACTTTTATATCTCCAAAGTCTATTCTTTCCTCTAATAACATCTCCTGTATGGAACTTTTTCTCTTTTCTTTAGCCTTCATCTCTCACTGTAAAGCCACAAAATAAAAATGCTAATGATGCACTACTGTGTATATTTGGAGAAGGAAATGGCAACCCACTCCAGTATTCTTGCCTGGAGAATCCCATATACAGAGGAACCTGGTGGGCTACAGTCCCTGGGGTTGCAAAGAGTTGAATATGACTGAAATGACTTAGCATGCAAGCATGCACTGTGTATAGTTCACTGTTTGAATTTTAGTGGTTTGTCCCAACCAGGTTTCAAACTCCTTCAGAACAAGAATGAAACTGTTTATCATTCTCCTCCTCTGGGCTGATCAGAGTGTTGAGCAAGAAATTGGTACTCAATGAATCCTGTTGACTGTCATCTTGAATATTAAAGATTCATCAAAAATAATTGTTTTCTGATGCTAAAATATCACTATCCTGTAACTCAGGAGGATAATATAAAGATAGGAAGTCAAATATTAGAAGCAGATGAACTCTGAGTAGGGGATTTCTAAGGTAAACCTTTACCAGATGTTCATGTATTAAAATAGGAAATGCTAATCAGGAAAATAACTTTCAAAGAATATAACAGGTGTTGAGATAAACCCCTGAGGGCTGACAATAAGCAGTAAAAAAAATGAAGCACATCTAGTAAGAAAAACAAAAGATAGCATGATAGAATATGCCCAATTCAGATTAAAAAGTTAAATTTCTCAAAATAGCACTCTCAACAATCACTTTCTTTATAAAAAATGAGCTGGTGTAATATGAGTCAAATTTCCTTGCCTGTATGATTTTACTTAGTTTATGTCTCTCTACCCAGATTGGGTAATTTATTTAATTAGCTCAAAATGAAGATTTTATTGTAGCCATTCTAGAGATTTTTTAAAAAAATTATATTCCATTAAATAAGACTATTTACCATCATTCATACTTTTCCTTTCAGTTACTAAATAGCTTGGTTAATTTCTTTGAACAGTCTTTACTACCATGCATTACTTTCTATTTCTACAGCCTTAACAATGGCTAAGACTTCTTTCTTATTAGTTTAACTTGCTATCACTTCTTTGCAGCCTATGTCAAATAATTTTTGCTATCAATGATATTTCCAGTTAATCTGTTTATAATAGCATTTTCATCCTGCTAATCATGCTAGAACATATATGACTCTTTCTTACCTACTGCATTCCTGTACTTTGACTTAGCTTGCAAAGATCTTGACAACATGGTACTATATTTGACTGTTGCAACTTCATTTTTCAATGACCCAAATTTGGAAAACTCAGCAGTGGCCACAGGACTGGAAAAGGTCAGTTTTCATTCCAATCCCAAAGAAAGGCAATGCCAAAGAATGCTCAAACTACCGTACAATTGCACTCATCTCACATGCTAGTAAAGTAATGCTCAAAATTCTCCAAGCCAGGCTTCAGCAATATGTGAACCATGAGCTTCCTGATGTTCAAGCTGGTTTTAGAAAAGGCAGAGGAACCAGAGATCAAGTTGCCAACATCTGCTGGATCATAGAAAAAGCAAGAGAGTTCCAGAAAAACATCTATTTCTGCTTTATTGATGATGCCAAAGCCTTAGACTGTGTGGATCACAATAAACTGTGGACAATTCTGAAAGAGATGGGAATACCAGAGCACCTAACCTACCTCTTGAGAAATCTGTATGCAGGTCAGGAAGCAACAGTTAGAACTGGACATGGNAGATGGCTGGATGGCATCACTGACTCGATGGATGTGAGTCTGAGTGAACTCCGGGAGATGGTGATGGACAGGGAGGCCTGGTGTGCTGCGATTCATGGGGTCACAAAGAGTCAGACACAACTGAGCAACTCAACTGAACTGAACTGAATCCATGACAAAGGAGGAAAGAATATACAATGGGGAAAAGACAGTCTCTTCAATAAGTGGTGCTGGGAAAACTGGACAACTAAATGTAAACAAATGAAATTAGAACACTCCCTAACACCATAAACAAAAATAAACTCAAATGGATTAAAGACCTAAATGTACCACTTGATACTATAAAACTCTTAGAGGAAAACATAGGCAGAATACTCTTTGACATAAATCGGAGCAAGCTCTTCTTTGACCCACCTCCTAGAGTAATGGAAATAAAAACAAAAATAAAAAATGGGATCTAATTAAGCTTGAAAGATTTTTCACAGCAAATAAAACTATTAACAAATGAAAAGACAACCCTAAGAATGAGAGAAAATAATTGTTGGTGAAGCAACTGACAAATAATTAATCTCTAAAATATGCAAGGAGCTCATGAAGCTCAATATCAGAAAACTAAACAGCTCAATCAAAAAAAAAGTGTATGGAGGACCTAAACAGACAATTTTCCAAGAAGACATTCAGATGGCCAACAAAGCACAAAAAGAGCAATCAAAATTGCAATGAGGTATCACCTCACATCAATCATAATGGCCATCATCAAAAAATCTACAAAGAGTAAATGCTGGAGAGTGTGTGGAGAGAAGGGGACCCTCCTACACTGTTGGTGGGAATGTAAAATGGTACAACCACTATGGAAAACAGGGTGGAGATTCCTTGTAAAACTAAAAATAGAGCTACCACATGATCCAACAATCCCACTTATGGCCATATAGCCAAAGAAAACCATAATTTGAAAAGATACATACACCTCAGTGTTCATTGCAGTACTATTTACAATAACCAGGACTATAGGCTAGAATGATGGTAACCATGGAAACAACCTAAATGTCCATCAACAGAAGAATGGATAAAGAAGATGTGGTATGTATGCGTTTGTGTAAAATGGAATATTACTCAGCCATAAAAATGAAATAATGCCATTTATAGAAACACAAATGGACCTAGAGATTGTTACACTAAGTGAAGTAAGTCAGACATAGGACAAATATCATATGATTTCGATTATATGTGGAATCTATACAAAGAGTATAGATGAACTTATCTACAAAACAGAAATAGAGTTACACACGTAAAAAACAAACATGGTTACCAGTGAGTAAGGGGCAGTAGGGATAAATTGGAAGAGTGGAACTGACGTATACACACTACTGTATGTAAAATGGATAACTAATAAAGACATGCTATATGGCACAAAGAAATCTACTTGGTGTTCTGTGATAGCCTATGTGGGAGGGGAATCTGGAAAGGGGTGAATATATGTGTGTGTATGGTTGATTCACTTTGCTGTACACTTGAGGCTGGCACAACATTGTAAGTCAAGTATACTCAAATTAAAAAAAAATTAATAACAGAAAAATCTATAACTGATATAACCACCAACTTGGTTGATAATTACATGAGCTCTCATATTCATTTACTATATTCAATATAGTAGAGAAATCTGTCTCTTGGTAGTTTGAATAAGAAGGATTTTGAAAAAATAGGACTGAATACATATATTCAGACATCATCTGTATATTTATATATACATGCACAGATACTTGCACAGGCATTTACATCA
>SJYQ01009316.1:72936-113567 GCA_006410935.1 Redunca redunca
GACCTCGTGGACAGCAGCCTACCAGGCTCCTCCGTCCATGGGAGTTTCCAGGCAAAGAGTACTGGAGTGGGGTGCCATTGCCTTCTCCATAAAGCACTTTATGATCATGTAAAAAAAAAAGCAGCATTAATATAAGAGGTATTATAACTCTGAAATATGAAGAATGGATTTTATTGCTTTAATTTTTATTAAGTATATTCCATGTTCAGAAGAGTACATAAATCATGAGTGTAAAGCTTGATGGAGTTTCACAAATTGAACAAACCTTTGTAACAAGGGCTCTGCTAAAAAAATATAACACTACCAGTATTCTAGAATGCCTCCTTTTGCCCCCTTTTAGTTATTCCCCGTTCCCAAGCTAACCTCTCCCGCCTCTCACATCATGATTTAGTTCTATTTGAACTTTATGTAGATGGAATAATACCATTCTCTTTTGTGTTTTTCTTCTGATTCTTAATATTATGAGATTTGCTTATATTATCTGAATAATTTATATTGTCTAAATAGTACTATTTTGAACATTCTAGATATTTTGTTAGGGGGCATATATATAGAAAATGACATGAAGTGTAAATCTCTCACTTGTTTCTGACTCTTCATGGCCCCATGGACTGTAGCCTGCCAAGCTCCTCTGTCCATGGAATTCTCCAGACAAGAATTCTGGAGTGGGTTGCCATACCCTTCTCCAGGGGATCTTTTTGACATAGGGATCAAATCTGGGTCTCCTGCATTGCAGGCAGATTCTTTATGATCTGAGTCACCAGGAAGCTGATCTTATATGTTTATATATATATACAAAATATATATCTTTTCACATAATATATATGTAAGAAAACTATCAGCTCGTAGTGATGAATATATTCCGATTTAATAGATAATGATAGTTCTAGTTGCTCTGTATCTTCAGCAATAATATTGGTACTGTCAGTCAGTATTCTTTCATTCATTATTCATTCATTAATCTTTGAAATTTTAGTCATTCTATTGGTAGCAGTAACCCATTATGGAGTTAATTTGCATTTTTCTGATGACTGGTGAAATTGGGTTCTGTTTTGTTTTGTTTCTGGTAAATTTATGAATCATTGTTCAATTCTCATTTTTAGATTGTATTTTCAACTTTTTTCTATTGATTATGAGTTTTTTTTTTTTTTTAATGTATTCTGGAAACAACTCCTTTCTCGCAAAGTTTTATTTTACCCTATGAACTGTCTTTTTACCCTCTTGGTGATATGTTTTGATGAATAGAAATTCTTAATATAGTTAACTGTATCCATGCTAATAGTTTTTGTGTCCTGTCTTAGAAATCTTTGCCTTATTTGCTCTTATGATAGTCATTTATATTTTTTTTCAAAATTTTATTTTTATTTTTTTACCTTTCATATATTCCTTTCTATCCCTTTGGATTTGCATGTGCAAATGGCATGTGGTAGGAGTTTTAGGATTCAGTTTCTCTGCATGTATATCTAATTGAACCAATAACTATTTATTGAAGATATCATCAATTCCCCACTTCATTGCAACATACACATGTCCTAAATCCTTGAATTGTTTTTGAATTTCATATTCAATGCCATTGGCCTTTTTGTTTGTCCTTGTAATGATTCCACATTGGTATAATTACTGTAGTTTTACAGTAGATCTAGATATTTGATGCTGTAAGTTGTCCAGTTTTTTCTTTCTTAAGATTACCTCATCTATTATCTTCTTAACCTTTCATATTTTCACATAAACTATGTGAAATTTTCACTAAATTAACTTGCTGGGATTTTTAAATACAATTGTGCTGTTTCCAAAGGTTAATTTGGACATAATTAATTATCTCCAAATCAATCTTTGGAATCAGCACAATTGTATTTTAAAAATTAAGATAATTAATATACTTAATGGGCTTCCCAGATGGCTAGTGGTAAAGAACCCACCTATCAATGCAGGAGACATAAGAGACTCAAGTTTGATCCCTGGGTCAGGATAATCCCCTGGAGTAGGAAATGGCAACCCACTCTTGTATTCTCACCTGGAGAATCCCCATAAATAGAGGAGCCTGGCAGGCTACAGTCCATAGGGTTGCAAAGAGTCCGACACAATTGAAGTGACTTAGCATGCATATACAACATACTTATTTGAGTCTTTCAATTTACAAACATGACATCTCTTTCCATTTATCTATTTAGCTGCTGGCCCCATCTGGTAGGGGGATTACCCCTACTGCAAAGAGTTGCCTTGCCCAAGGTTATGATATCCTTTGCAGAGGAGGTATATATTTAATAAGTGGTCAGTGTGGGACTATAAAGGCCTATTCATATCAGCCATCTCTGAGGTAATATCAGCTCCCTATGGAGTCAGTCGAGGCTGTCACTGTATTTACATTACAACTGGACTTCTTTCTTTGCTTAATCCTGCTTCCCTCCTTGGGCATTATTGCAGGGCATCATGTTGCATGGAGTTTTGGCAGCCATTTTGTGATTGTAAAAAAGAGAGGGACAAACGGAGGTGGTGGGAGTGGGGGGAGGGAAGGCAAGAGGAGGAGACAGAGAGATTAAGCATGAATATGAATGAGAACTGCAGAGTCCTAACACATTGAGCCACTGAGTTAATCACTGGTGCCATCTACTCCAGAAAGCCTGGTGGTTAAGATCCAATAATTAACCCCTACTGTTTAAGCCACTTTAGTCATTCTATTACTTGTACTGGAAAATTGTCTAAATGAACACTAACTTCTATGTCAGTCTTATTTCCAACTTCTACATTTAGGTCTTAAGGGGGAAACTTCCATAATTCTAACTGAAATTGTTCTTCCAGTTGAGTTTGCTTTTAAATAAAATTGGAGTACTATGGTTTATTTTTTATTGAACTATTGACTATGATTCCATATCTACAATTTTTTAGCTTTTATTTGTGTATAAATTTAAAGAGTCATTTTAACAGAGAATTTTCTTATAAATGTTAGTGTATTACTTTTTATTTTCAATGAGAAAGTTCCTTACTATCCAAATTCAGATCTGAAATTTATTAAGCATATACTCCTCTCTTTTTCACCAGGCCAAGCTGCAAAATATTTGTCCAAGTTTGAAGAACAGTGATAATAGCAATTTGATCTTTGTTTATTTTGCTACTCAACAAGCAATGTGAAAGATATACAGGAAGTCAAGATTTCTATCACAGTGAGGCTCTCTATTGCTTCCTTTATGCCTCTTGGAAGCTAGTCTCAAAACAGTGGCTTTCGAGTGAGGAATCTCTTGGATTAAGAGAGGGTTACATTTAGGCTTAATGCATTTTTACATGTACACATTTGTTAGCAGGAATGGAGTGGGGGAAAGCTATCAATATTCAGTGGTCTACAATCTTACTATATAAAGTTTTTTCTACATCTTAAAGACATACTTCTTCATTTTATTTCTTACTGCATCATCACTTTGCATTCCAGGTTTAATGCAGTTAATGTCCTGGAATGTGGCCAATGATATTTCCTCTGTTAGGGACAAGTTCAGTAAGAAAAAAAATGTAATTTCTGCTTCGTAAAATGTAAGCTGGTGTCAATTGTAGGTAATTTTGAGAGTGTCAGCCCCTCTGGTCTTTCCTGTGCTGTTGTCTTTTGTGTTTGAACCATCCCTTAAAACTTCATAGGCCATTGAAGAGCCAGGTTAAGAAAGCATTCTAGTTTTGCTCTTTGCTTTTTAGTATGCTTAGTTTTCTTCTACTATGAACTTTAAGTGATATAGTCTTTTTTTTCCCCCCTTACTTTCATTTCACTAACAGATCCTTTCTTTTTGATCACAGTATTACAGGGTGATAACATTATAAACAATTTAGGAATGTATTATATTCACTTATTTTAACTAATATTCAAGAAGATTTCTAACTGTTTAGACATTGCTAAGCAATGTTCTAGTCTCAGTAATTTAAATATTAAAAATTAAATAGCACTTTTAATAATGCTCACAGTGCCTGGCACTATGTAGTATGCTATGGTTATGGTATAACAATGGAGGGTGGGAAACAATTATGGGCATAAACTTCCAGAGAAAATAACCAAAATTGAAAAATTAAAACAAAGTAGGAAAAGAATCAACAAATATCACTAAAGTACAGAATACATCTATATTTTTATAAACACAAATGTGAAATTAGTATTGCAATCTATGGAGTATCTTTTAAGGGCATTCAAAATATCATGATGCTGCTTTTGAACTATTTACAGAAGCTAAAGCTATTTGAAATACTAATAATCTCAATTGTGTTGAATTTATCTCTAAGATAGACCATAACTATTGAATAAACATAAAGTGGAAAGCAGTGAACAAATACTTAATGTAGTTGAATAATGCCACATTTATTTGACATCAAGGTGTGACTGTGTTGTGGCAGGCCATACACAGGCTTGTGGGTGCACTTGGGAGGCCTATGTGAGGGTGGGGGAGCATTGAGAGGGGTAGGAATCTGATGCAGGATGGTTCAACTAGGAGAGAGAATGCCCTGGCATAAGACCCTTTCAAGGGAAAAGTTAAGAGTGAGACAGTCTCTTGAGGCAGAACACTTAAAAGTTACACATTTGCTGACCTAAAGAGATCTGAGTAAGACTTTTTTTTTGATAGAAAGAGCATAATAACAACATGCATTCTAGCAGCTGAGAGGTATACTAGTTAACACATATTTTGGCTTTCTGAGTTTATAGGACCCATCTTAAAGTCTATAAAGACTTTGATTTTCTTCATGACTTGGAATTCTAGCACAAAGACAATTTTTTAAAAACCCATAAAATCAGTTCTAAGGAGATGGATGGAACTGGAGCCGATTATACAGAGTGAAGTAAGCCAGAAAGAAAAACACCAATACAGTATACTAACGCATATATATGGAATTTAGAAAGATGGTGATAATGACCCTGTATGCGAGACAACAAAAGAGACTCAGATCTGTAGAGTGAACTTTTGGACTCTGGGGGAGAGAGAGAGGGTGGGATGAGATGGGAGAATGGCACTGAAACATGTATACTATCATGTAAGAAACGTATCGCCAGTCTATGTCTGATGCAGGATGCAGGATGCTTGGGGCTGGTGCATGGGGAGGACCCAGAGAGATGTTATGGGGTGGGAGGTGGGAGGAGATTCATGTTTGGGAACGCATGTACACTCGTGGTGAATTCATGTCAATGTTTGGCAAAACTAATACAGTACTGTAAAGTAAACTAAAGTTAAAATAAAAATTAAAAAAAAAAACAACCATAAAATCAACCATATGCATGTGCTTGTTCATGCAATAGAAATTCTTGATATAAGTATTTATCTCTCAGAATTTTTGAGGAAGAACACTTAAGCACAGCCGTTGTAAATACCTCATTTCCACTGTGAAACCCACACTGATACTCTTCCCTTCTGGTCACTGCTGTGATTGTCAGTTGTTATTTCCTTTTGCTGTGCTCTGTGCTGTGTGCTTAGTTGCTCAGTCGTGTCTGACTCTTTGTGACTCTGTGGACTGTAAACCCCCAAGCTCTTCTCAGTTCCTTTTAAGTAACGCTAATTACAGAGCAAAACCTGCAAAAAACAATGTTAGAGGGTTTACTTTTTTCTGCAATTTAATAACTAGAGTTCTAAAATTTAATAATTATTAAAATTTTATTTTCTTTTGTCATTGAAAAATGTATAATGCCTTATTTTGCAGTGACAATGGGAAATTACAGTTCAGAAAGAGAAATTATAAATATTCCCATTGGCAAAATTTCCTTTGAGTTTACAACTGTATTCATCTATGTAGCTCTGACTGAAATTAAGTTAGAATGATAGCTTGTCTCAGTGTTGATGATTTGTGTCAACGGCCTCATGCGGCAGGGAATTTCAAGTGGTTTTGTTACTCCCACAGTTGTATTTTTGGTTGTTTCTCCCAGATTGTAGCTTCCTGGGACCTTCAATTAATGTGATAGGTTTGGGGGCCACAAACACATAGGGCATATAAATAAGAAATTTGCCCTTTTATTTTAGGCTATTTCATACCTTTTTTTTTTTTTAACTTCAGCTCACATCATTTTATCTCTCTCACCCCTAGCTGAAGATCTTGAGCTCCCTTATCTTTTGACTACAAAACTGGTCAATCCAGCAATATCTGCACCTTTAGTCCTTTGTTTGTTCTCCATTTATGAGTGGATGTTCCTGTCCCTTACAAAGACCAGCCTATATACTTGCGCTCTGAGTCTGAATCTCTTTCACCTTTTGTAAAACTTTGTTTCTGCATAACTCACCTTCTCTCTGTTCTCTCTGTGTCCCTACATAAACATGAAAGTGCATTATTCTCTCATTTTATGTAAAAAAACAATCTCTGCTTGCCTCCTCTTCTGCTTATTCCACTGTATTCTCCTTCATGGTTGATCAAGATTACAAATTAGAATATTATTAACATTACCCTAGTAATTACAAATGTACTATTTCTCATGTCTATTCCTTGGCCTCCCTACCACTGGGACAGCAGGAAAGGAAACTATCAGGAAACCACTTGTTATTTCTTGAGTCCACAAATCACTATCCAGATAACAGATGAACATCATGATTACTAACCATTCACATCATGTCTTTCAAAATCTGTCAGTGATTGGTTACTGATATGTATTATTCAAATCATAGACAGACAGCAAAGCATGTAGCTGTATTGCCTCCTTTCTCTCAATGAAACCCATGTGACATTTTACAAAAATGGATGATTAAAAGAAGAAATTAGCCAACAAAGATGAGGTGCAGCAAAAAAGAAAAACTGATAATGCTCGAAATATAATTTGAATAGAGAATAAATAGAATGATAGATGAAAAAGCTGACTCTAGGTATGTTGGCCTTACCTCCACTCTAGATATAAACAGACTCTAGATATAAAGCCATATCTTAGAGAAGGTGAACTAGGTGAACTTATTGACATAAATTGTTTTGAAAAGTATGACGGTGTCCCAGAGGAAGTGAAGCTGAAAAAACTTCACATTAATAAATCTCACAGAAATAAAATTGAGATGAAATTAAGTTAAATTGTATTACATTTCACAACCGGTAAAAATGGCATAAGTGAATCATAGTTTTTATTATATTTAGTACATTTTACTTGACTTATAATGAATTTAAACCTGCTGACAATTGTTACATTTAATATCTCTTATTCTCACATCAGAGAAAAATTAAGAAATTCTAAATATACAAAATAANTACACCAAGAAAAAAGTAAAAAATTCCAAAATGAAAAAGAGTTATGATTAATCTTTTACATATATCATAAATATGGGCACATATGTTACCTGTGTTATTATAATTGTCAAATGCAAATGACCAAAACATATGTCTATAACTAGGCAAAGTGAAATTATACATAGGCTTATTACAGTGACAATGGCATTGTCTATATAAAATTAATATAATCAGTTAAGACACTTCAGTCAAACATACTTTTAAGATAAATTGAGCAGTGTCTTTAGTGGATTTCAGCTCTTGCTTTGCTAATAGGAGTCACTGCTTTCAGCTTTATTAAGCCTCCCTTTACGAATGGTCAACTGGAAGAGAGTCTGTGTTACTTTCAGAAAGCATTATAAAGAAGTAAATTATGTGATGATTTAAATAATTTCTACAGACATTTATTTATTTTGGATTACTTTACTACTGGCAATGCAGAAATTCAGAATGAAAATTTCCTCTTGAATGTTTTCAGTGGGTTGTGCCACAATTATGCATAATCTGCTATACAAATTGTTATAACACAAAAATAAAACTGATATAAATACATCTCTTACTTATTGAATGTAAGGGTCATGATACTTCTTAAATATATCTCAGCACCCCATCTCATATAACACATTCCTAGATAATTAGTTTCAAGCTAAAAACATAACATCCCCCCCTCATTTTTTTTTCCTTCTCTTTCTAAAGTCATTCCATACAGAACTCATTGCAGTAGCTACTGTGCCACGTGTCTCTATGCAGAGAGTGCAATGGCTCAAAGAAATATTTAAAAGCACAGCTGTTATTAGTGTCTTTGGAATGCTTAATTTAGATCTGTTAATTTGACAACTTATAAACAACTTCTGTTTTTTTGTAAACTAGGCCACCATATTTAGCAACACAACAAATGTGCCCAGAATTATGAGCCAACAGTGCAAAACATTTATATTTTTATGTTCTTTTGTAACAGACAGACATACTAGTTTAAAGAATCATTGAGGACCAAAGGAGAGATCCTCAATGATTTTCACTGATCCAGTATAAATGCAATGCATGTTATTTCACTTTAAATTTTTAATCAAATCTGGTAAAGACTTTATTCAGCTATAGGGAGGGATTTTTTAAAATTGTATAGTGATTAAATAGTAGTACTATTAGTAGTACTACTAACTAGTACTACTTACAACTTGTTTTTTAAGGAATGAAATGAAGTGAAGTTGCTCAGTCGTGTCCGACTCTTTGCAACCCCATAGACTGTAGCCTATCAGGCTCCGCCGTCCATGGGATTTTCCAGGCAAGAGTGCTGGAGTGGATTGCCATTTCCTTCTCCAGGAGATCTTCCCCACCCAGGAATCGAATCTGGGTCTCCCACATTGCAGGCAGACGCTTTACCGTCTAAGCCACCAGGGAAATCTAATGATTGGTTCTATTAATTTTTTGAATATTGTTAAAGATTCATTTAGCCTTTGAAGGCTATCACTTAAACAATTTTCACTCAAGAATTGTGCTAGGAGTTACAAACAGCGTAAAAATCTTATTTTCTTGAATAACAATTATGTTCAGAAAATAAAATTAAAAAATGAATAATAGCCAACTATATAATTTGCTTATCTCATATTGTATGTTGGTGCTATATAAGTGGAAATAATTTTCATCGTCAAGGAAACTATCAGTATAGAAAGGAACTGAAGAGGTTAAAAACAGCTAAAGTAATTGTGAAACCCCTAAAATTATTAGTATAAGCACATCTATACAAAATGCTGTATGAGAGAAGCTATGGAGTCACTGAATAGCATGAACTAATGGAAGCATGAGCTAGAAATTCAAACAAAATTAAACATCAAAGTCGGGGGGAAACACATTAAAACAACAATGAGATACCCATATACACCATTAGAATGACTAAAATTTAAAGGATTGACCATACCAAGTGTTGATGGTGTTGCAGGGAGCTGACACACTCACACACTGTTGGTGGTGATGTAGACTAGTACAACCACTTTAACAGATATACAACCACCATATCATCTAGCCATTTCACTTCTCATTTTATACTAAAGGGAAAATGAAACATTATACTGAATTAAAGAAGCCAGACTAAAATTGGCTTATATAATTCTATGTACATAAAGTTCTACAAAATATAATCTATTTTTTGTTCATACATAGTGAATTACCACAAACTTAGTAGCTTAAAACAACACATTAATACTCAGTAAGTGTCATTTTAGTATCCTGTTCATCACATGTATACTGAAAAAGAAAGTAAATCGATTGTTGCCTTATGATGGTTAGTACATGGGAAAGGTCAAAAAGGAGGCATTCTGAAGTCACATGAGGAAACTTTTGGAGGCAATGAACATATGTGTTATCTTGATCATGGTGATGATTTCATAAGTCAGAGTGCCAAATACCACAAATTTATGTTAAGCCAAGCTTACCAAATTTAAGCATGTTTTAATACATGTTGTATGTGAGTTATACTTGCCAATTTTATCCCAAACTGTTTACAAATAAATATGTGCATTTTCTTATTTTTAGAAAAAGAAAATAATAGATAAACCAGGAACTAATTAAAAGTTACCACTTATGCAGGATAGATGGGAATGGGGTAGAGGACATTTAGATGACAGTGAGACTTCTCTGTGCATAAGTTTCCATACATTTTTTTCTTTTATATTATAATGATATTTTAAATAGTTAAAAGTAAAATTAAATAAGATATAATTATTTGCAAGCAGAAATAAATATGAACTAATTCAAATATCTTTTCAACCTGGTATTTTGATTGGATACACTATTTTATAGAACAAAAATATACAAAAGTAATGAGCTTAACTTAGTAGGTTAGTTTTTATTTGTACTACAGATATAATTTCAAAACACATTTTGGTATCATAGGATGTGGCAGTGTATAAAATTATTGATATTTAACCATTTTTTAGTGTAAAGTTCAGTGCATCAAGTACATTCACATTGTTGTGCAGCCATCCAATCATCCATCTCTAGAATTTTTCATCTTCACAAACTAAAACTCCATTGTTGTTCAGTCACTAAGTCATGGCTGACTCTTTGCGACCCTGTGAACAGCAGTGTGCCAGGCTTCCTGTCCATTATTTCTCCTGGAGTTTGCTTAAAATCACATCCATTGAGTCAGTAATGCTATCTAGCCATCAAAGAGCCAAGTCATTGGAAAAGACCCTGATGTAGAGAAAGACTGAGGGCGAGAGGACAAGAGAATGGCAGAGGATGAGATGAAACTCCATACTCATTGAATAACTACTCTTCATTCTACGCTATCACAACCCACTGGCAACACTATTATTCTATATATCTTTATGAATTCAACTGACTCTAGGTACCTCATATAAGTGAAATCATACAGCATCTGTCCTTTTGTGACTAGTTTGTTTTATTTAGCATAAAGATTTCGAGGTTCATCCTCATATTGTAGAATGTGTCAGAATTTTCTTTCTTATTAAGGCNTCATGTTCGACTCTTTGCGACTCCAAGAATCGCAGCACGCCAGGCCTCCCTGTCCATCACCAACTCCAGGAGTTCACTCAAACTCACATCCATCTAGTCGGTCATGCCATCCAGCCATCTCATCCTCTGTCGTCCCCTTCTCCTCCCTCGCCCAATCCCTCCTAGCATCAGAGTCTTTTCCAATGAGTCAACTCTTTGCAGGAGGTGGCCAAAATACTGGAGTTTCAGCTTCAGCATCATTCCTTCCAAAGAACACCCAGGAGTGATATCCTTCAGAATGGACTGGTTGGATCTCCTTGGAGTCCAAGGGACTCTCAAGAGTCTTCTCCAACACAACAGTTCAAAAGCATCAATTCTTCAGAGCTCAGCTTTCTTAATAGTCCAACTCTCACATCCATACATGACTACTATATATAATATAGTAATTATAATATATATAATATAATAATTATATTATACATCAGTTCAGTTCAGTTCGGTTCAGTCACTCAGTCGTGTCTGACTCTTTGCAACCCCATGAATTGCAGCACACCAGGCCTCCCTGTCCATCACCATCTCCCGGAGTTCACTCAGGCTCACGTTTGTCGAGTCCATGATGCCATCCAGCCATCTCATCCTCGGTCGTCCCCTTCTCCTCCTGCCCCCAATCCTTCCCAACATCAGAGTCTTTTCCAATGAGTAAACTCTTCGCATGAGGTGGCTAAAGTACGAGTTTCAGCTTTAGCATCATTCCTTCCAAAGAAATCCCAGGGCTGACCTCCCTTAGGATGGACTGGTTTGATCTCTTTGCAGTCCAAGGGCCTCTCAAGAGTCTTCTCCAACACCACAGTTCAAAAGCATCGATTCTTCGGCACTCAGCCTTCTTCACAGTTCAACTCTCACATCCATACATGACCACTGGAAAAACCATAGCCTTGACTAGATGGACCTTAGTTGGCAAAGTACTATCTCTGCTTTTGAATATGTTATCTAGGTTGGTCATAACTTTTCTTCCATGGAGTAAGCGTCTTTTAATTTCATGGCTGAAGTCACCATCTGCATTGATTTTGGAGCCCCCCCCAAAATAAAGTCTGACACTGTTTCCAATGTTTCCCCATCTACTTCCCAGGAAGTGATGGGACCAGATGCCATGATCTTCGTTTTCTGAATGTTGAGCTTTAAGCCAACTTTTTCACTCTCCTCTTTCACTTTCATCAAGACGCTTTTTAGTTCCTCTTCACTTTCTGCCATAAGGATGGTGTCATCTGCATATCTGAGGTCATTGGTATTTCTCCTGGCAATCTTGATTTCAGCTTGTGTTTTTTCCAGCTCACCGTTTCTCATGATGTACTCTGCATATAAGTTAAATAAGCAGAGTGACAATATAAGGCCTTGACGTACTCCTTTTCCTATTTGGAACCAGTCTGTTGTTCCATGTCCAGTTCTAACTGTTGCTTCCTGACCTGCATACAGGTTTCTCAAGAGGCAGGTCAGGTAGGCTGGTATTCCCATCTCTTTCAGAATTTTCCACAGTTTCTTGTGATCCACACAGTCAAAGGCTTTGGCATCGTCAATAAAGCAGAAATAGATGTTTTTCTGGAACTCTCTTGCTTTTTCCATGATCCAGCGGATGTTGGCAATTTGATCTCTGGTTCCTCTGCCTTTTCTAAAACCAGCTTGAACATCTGGAAGTTCACGGTTCACGTATTGCTGAAGCCTGGCTTGGAGAATTTTGAGCATTACTTTACTAGCATGTGAGATGAGTACAATTTGTGTGGTAGTTTGAGTATTCTTTGGCATTGCGTTTCTTTGGGATTGAAATGAAAACTGACCTTTTCCAGTCCTGTGGCCACTGCTGAGTTTTCCAGATTTGCTTGCATATTTAGTGCAGCACTTTCGCAGCATCATCTTTCAGGATATTAAACAGCTCAACTGGAATTCCATCACCTCCATTAGCTTTGTTTGTAGCGATGCTTTCCAAGGCCCACTTGACTTCACATTCCAGGATGTCTGGCTCTAGATGAGTGATCACACCATCATGCTTATCTGGGTCGTGAAGATCTTTTTTGTATAGTTCTTCTGTGTATTAGGAGCTACCCCATGTCCGAGGTCAGTGGCGGCTGGGAGGAGACACCCCGCGTCTGAGGTCAGGGGTGGTGGCCGAGAGGAGCTACCCCACATCTGAGGCCAGGGGCGGCGGCCAAGAGGAGCTATCCCACGTCTGAGGTCGGGGAAGGCCAGGAGAAGCCACCTCGCATCTGAGGCCAGGAGAGATGACCCTGAGGAGCCACCCCATGCCTGAGGCCAGGGGCGGTGGCCGGGAGTAGCAAGCAGAGGAGCATGGGTGTGCGGGCATAGGAGGGCCTAGAGGAGCCATCCCATGTAGAAAGTCAGGAAGAGCGGCAGTGAGGACATACCCCTCATCCAAGGTAAGGAGCAGCGGCCGTGCTTTGCTGGAACAGCCGTGAAGAGATACCCCACGCCCAAGGTAAGGAGCAGCGGCCGTGCTTTGCTGGAACAGCCGTGAAGAGATACCCCACGCCCAAGGTAAGAGAAACCCAAGTAAGATGGTAGGTGTTGAAAGAGGGCATCAGAGGGCAGACACACTGAAACCATACTCACAGAAAACTAGTCAATCTAATCACACTAGGACCGCAGCCTTGTCTAACTCAATGAAACCAAGCCATGCCCGTGGGGCAACCCAAGACGGGCAGGTCATGGTGGAGAGGTCTGACGGAATGTGGTCCACTGGAGAAGGGAATGGCAAACCACTTCAGTATTCTTGCCTTGAGAACCCCAGGAATAGTATGAAAAGGCAAAATGATAGGATACTGAAAGAGGAACTCCCCAGGTCAGTAGGTGCCCAATATATGCTACTGGAGATCAGTGGAGAAATAACTCCAGAAAGAATGAAAGGATGGAGCCAAAGCAGAAACAATACCCAGCTGTGGATGTGACTGGTGATAGAAACAAGGTCTGATGCTGTAAAAAGCAATATTGCATAGGAAGATGGAATGTCAGATCCATGAATCAAGGCAAATTGGAAGTGGTCAAACAAGAGATGGCAAGAGTGAACGTCAACATTCTAGGAATCAGCGAACTAAAATGGACTGGAATGGGTGAATTTAACTCAGATGACCATTATATCTACTACTGTGGGCAGGAATCCTTCAGAAGAAATGGAGTAGCCATCATGGTCAACAAAAGAGTCCGAAATGCAGTACTTGGATGCAGCCTCAAAAATGACAGAATGATCTCTTTTTGTCTCCAAGGCAAACCATTCAATATCACAGTTATCCAAGTATATGCCCCAACCATTAATGCTGAAGAAGCTGAAGATGAATCATTTTATGAAGACCTACAAGACCTTTTACAACTAACACCCAAAAAAGATGTCCTTTTTATTATAGGGGACTGGAATGCAAAAGTAGGAAGTCAAGAAACACCTGGAGTAACAGGCAAATTTGGCCTTGGAATGATGAATGAAGCAGGGCAAAGGCTAGTAGAGTTTTGCCAAGAAAATGCACTGGTCATAGCAAACACCCTCTTCCAACAACACAAGAGAAGACTCTACACATGGACATCACCAGATGGTCAACACCGAAATCTGAGTGATTATATTCTTTACAGCCAAAGATGGAGAAGCTCTATACAGTCAACAAAAACAAGACCAGGAGCTGACTGTGGCTCAGATCATGAACTCCTTATTGCCAAATTCAGACTCAAATTGAAGAAAGTAGGGAAAACCACTAGACCATTCAGATATGACCTAAATAAAATCCCTTATGATTATACAGTGGAAGTGAGAAATAGATTTAAGGGCCTAGATCTGATAGATAGAGTGCCTGATGAACTATGAAATGAGGAAAGAAATGCAAAAAAGCAAAATGGCTGTCTGGGAAGGCCTTACAAACAGCTGTTAAAAGAAGAGAGGCAAAAAGCAAAGGAGAAAAGGAAAGATATAAGCATCTGAATACAGAGTTCCAGAGAATAGCAAGAAGAGATAAGAAAGCCTTCTTCAGCGATCAATGCAAAGAAATAGAGGAAAACAGCAGAATGGGAAAGACTAGAGATCTCTTCATGAAAATCAGAGATACCAAGGGAACATTTCATGCAAAGATGGGCTCAATAAAGGACCCAAATGGGTGTGAGGTAATGTCTCATTTTGGTTTTGATTGCATTGCAGTTGGATGCTTTACTGTCTTAGCCACCAGGGATGCCCCAGTAATTAGTGATGGTTAGCTTTTTTTCACGTTGGAGAAGGCAATGGCAACCCACTTTAGTACTCTTGCCTGGAAAATCCCATGGACGAAGGAGCCTGGTAGGCTGCAGTCCACGGGATCGCTAGGAGTCGAGCACAACTGAGTGACTTCAGTTTCATTTTTCACTTTCATGCATTGGAGAAAGAAATGGTAACCCACTCCAGTGTTTTTGCCTGGAGAATCCCAGGGATGGGGGAGCCTCATGGGCTGCCATCTATGGGGTTGCACAGATTCGGATATGACTGAAGCGACTTAGCAGCAGCAGCAGCAACAGCAGCAGCAGCTTATTTTCATGTACTTATTTTGGAGAAGGAAATGGCAACCCACTCCAGTATTCTTGCCTGGAAAACCATATGGAGAGAGAAGCCTGGCGGGTTACAGTCCAAAGGGTGGTAAAGAGTCAGACACGATTTAGCAACTGAACAACAACATGTACTTATTTGCCATTTCTGTATCTTCTTTGGAGAAATAACTATTGTTAATTTTTATGTTGTCTAATTTATCCATCTTTGATTTTGTTGCCTGGGCTTTTGGTATTATATCCAGGAATGCATTGCCAAATCTAATGTCATGAAGTTTTTCCCCTATGCTTTCTTATAAGTGTTTCATTATGGCATTGAATTTTTATTGTAGATATCATTAAGAATCTATAACTATGTGTGTTACATTGATTAATCATAAAGAAATAATACCTTAGAGCAGTGTAGCCTTAATACTAAAATTTAATTAGCAAATAACATTCTGTACTGAAAGGATACCGAAACTTGGTCAAGTAGCTAATTCTGGATTTGGGTGAGGAAAGTCAGTGGTGATCCATGGTCATTTTATTCCAGAAACAAGGGATTTCTAAAGCGGATGGTCCCATAAAAAAGGGACAAAGGATTCAACTTGAAGGGGCCACCACAAGGACAACGAGTCTATGAAGATGAAGGAAGTGTAAAAATAAAAAAGTGTTGTAAGGAAATAATGTACAGTAAAATGTTAGTTAATGCATAGAAGTAAAGATCAAATTTGAAATTCATCATTTTGCAACCCCCAAATAATAATTCCTCAATGAAATATTTATCAATATTTATTAACATCGTGAGTAGGAAACAAAGCAGTCATACAAAATGTTGACACTTAATTACAAATGGTTACACACACAGTGATACTTCTTGATGTGTCACAATAAGAAGTACAGGTCATCATCTGAATAGGATTCTCTCTACTAATGTTGTAATGATGTTTCCCTGGGGTCTCAGAGAGTAAAGACTGCCTTCTTGCAGCAAACCTGGGTTTGATCCATGAGTCAGGAAGATCCACTGGAGAAGGAAATGGCAACCCGCTTAAGTATTCTTTCCTGGAAAATCACATGGACAGGGGAACCTGTTGGGCTACTGTCCATGGGGTCACAAAGAGTTAGACACAACTGAGCGACTAACAGTTTTAGAATGTTGGAATGAGAAAAAACTGGACAAGGTAAAATATAAGGCATTATAAAAGATAAATTGTCACAAATACAGTAGTATAGAAAAATGAAAAGAACATGATTATTCAAGATTAAAAGAAATTAAATATACTAACAACTAAATTCAATGACCTCAGATATGCAGATGACACTACCCTTATGGCAGAAAGTGACGAGGAACTAAAGAGCCTCTTGATGAAAGTGAAAGAGAGTGAAAAAGTGGGCTTAAAGCTCAACATTCAGAAAACTAAGATCATGGCATCCGGCCCCATCACTTCATGGGAAATAGATGGGGAAACAGTGGAAACAGTGTCAGACTTTATTTTTTTGGGCTCCGAAATCACTGCAGATGGTGATTGCAGCCATGAAATTAAAAGATGCTTACTCCTTGGAGGGAAGTTATGACCAAACTAGATAACATATTCAAAAGCAGAGACATTACTTTGCCAACAAAGGTCCGTCTAGTCAAGGCTATGGTTTTTCCTGTGGTCATGTATGGATGTGAGAGTTGGACTGTGAAGAAAGCGGAGTGCTGAAGAAATGATGCTTTTGAACTGTGGTGTTGGAGAAGACTCTTAAGAGTCCCTTGGACTGCAAGGAGATCCAACCAGTCCATTCTAATGGAGATCGGTCCTGGGTGTTCGTTCGAAGGACTGATGCTAAAGCTGAAACTCCAGTACTTTGGCCACCTCATGCAAAGAGTTGACTCATAGAAAAGACTCTGATGCTGGGAGGGATTGGGGGCGGGAGGAGAAGGGGAAAACAGAGGATGAGATGGCTGGATGGCATCTCCCACTAGATGGACATGAGTTTGAGTGAACTCTGGGAATTGGTGATGGACTGGGAGGCCTGGTGTGCTGCAATTCATGGGGTCGCAAAGAGTTGGACACGACTGAGTAACTGAACTGAACTGAAATTCAATGAATGAGGTTTCATCCACCATGTATCTATGGAAAAGATACTTACAAAAGAGATTTTTGGAGGAATAACTCAGTTCATTTCAGTCGCTCAGTCATGTCTGACTCTTTGTGACCCCAGGAATTGCATCACCCCAGGCCTCCCTGTCCATCACCAACTCCCGGAGTTCACTTAAACTCATGTCCATTGAGTCAGTGATGCCATCCAGCCATCTCATCCTCAGTCGTCCCCTCTTCTCCTGCCCCCAATCCCTCCCAGCATCAGAGTCTTTTCCAATGAGTCAACTCTTCGCATGAGGTGGCCAAAGGACTGGAGTTTCAGCTTTAGCATCATTCCTTCCAAAGAAATCCCAGGATTGATCTCCTTCAGAATGGACTGGTTGGATCTCCTTGCAGTCCAAGGGACTCTCAAGAGTCTTCTCCAACACCACAGTCCAAAAGCATCAATTCTTCGGCGCTCAGCCTTCTTCACAGTCCAACTCTCACATCCATATATGACTACTGGAAAAACCATAGCCTTGACTAGACGGACCTTTGTTGGCAAAGTCTCTGCTTTTCAACATGTTGTCTAGGTTGGTCATAACTTTTCTTCCAAGGAGTAAGCATCTTTTAACTTCATGGCTGCAGTCACCATCTATAGTGATTTTGGAGCCCCCAAAAATAAAGTCTGACATGAGCTACATAGTAGATATTATTGAATGAATGTTAATTTTCTTAAGTGTGAAAATGACAATATATCAAGTGAGAGAATGTCCTTATTTTTATGTGTTGCACACTGAAGTATTATATTTTGCAGAGCTTTTGGATGGCTACTAAAAAACAAAGAGGTTAGATATATAGATAAGGCAAGTGTTATGAGTACAAAAGTGTTTTGTTCTATTCTTCCAAGTTTTTTGACATTTTTTAAGTCTTTTTTTTTCTTCATTAAAGTAATTTGATTTACAATGTTGTGTTCATTTCTTGTATACAGCAGAGTGATTCAGTTATACATATTTATGCATTCTTTTTTTTATATTATTTTCAATTAAGGTTTATCACAGGATGTTGAATAAGTAAATATAGTTCTCTTTGGATATTTTAAAACTGATTCAAATATGCAGAAAAAGAAAGGATGCAGACTAATTTTAGCCCACAAGAACTGTTACTCCATTGGTATGAGAACTTGGGAAAGCTACAGAACCTCTTTATGCCTCTGGACATGTCTAAAATACAGATAATAATAAAACTTATGCCAACAGGTGTTGGCAGAGATATAAATGACATACTACTTTAAAACATGTGGAATACTGCTAGGCACATAGTGAGTTCTCAGTAAATGTCCATTCATATTATTATACTTACTAATAATATTATTTGCAGATTGGTTTTTATTAGTGGAGAATTTATGGGTAATGAGGCTTGAAAGTTACTATTCTGAAATCAGCCTTTCATACTATAAATATGGATGGCTACCAATAGCACAGCTACAGAAGAAAATATAACAGCACAGAATTTATTTTACATATAAGTTTATAAATAAGTGACAGTATCTTATATAAGATTGCCAGTGAAAGATTAAATCATTTCCAACCAGCCAGCTAAGTACTCCTCATAATCTTAATGTGAAATTTAATAATACAAGTGGCAAAACCATTGCCATCACCTTATCAGAATCTGTCAAGTACAGAAGACTGTCAGCAACTGAAGGAACTACTTGCAGAAATAACCCTACCAGAGGCCTTGAAGCCAAAGGTAATTAAAGTTGGGCTCTGAGCCACCTGTGAAAAGTCTGTTTCTTTTAATTAATGACTGCATTACTACCTCATCCTGCCGTGGCATGGGACCCCAGCAGAATTAGCACTGCTATAAACTGCATTAAGATACATTCCCATCATTGCTATGGCTAACACATAGTTAGTTTAACTTTACGAGGCAGTAAATACACACCATAATATTGTTGTGTATCAACATCGACATTTTCACTGTATAGCAAGGAAGCAGTTCACAAAACAAGTATTTACAGCAGGCTTGGAGGAACTTCATTTCCAAAGATGTTGATCATCAAGGAAGCCTCATGCTGTACACCACCTATTTTTTCAATTGCACAGATTCCAGGCAATTTAAATTTATGTTGCTGTAAAATTTGTTTATGTAAAATAAGGTTTTTTTAGTATTGAAGGGTAAGATAGGTAATCTGGGGTTTCTCTGTACATTTCATTTTTAGTGGTTCCACTTGATTGAAAACCATTCACTTTAGCACAGAAGTCTTCAGCATTATCTCTCTATATATAATTTAGGATTATGTTTGTCAGAAGATTTTTTTGTTGTTGTTTATTTGCTGTTTGGTTGTTTGATTTTTTTTTTTCTCCTTTCAAGCACATTTTATCCAACCAGTTCATGCAAATCTGGAATATATCTCTATCACTCTAGTTTGATTAAACTCAATATTATTTTTGAATTTCAAGATTAACTGACATTTGAGATCTAATGTTTTATTTGAAACTAAAACTTAGAGTGATATTCTATAAAAGAAAAATTGCAATGTACAGTCAGTTCATGATTGTCTTAAACATGTGAATTTGTTCCTTCAGACTTGATATATTATAAATCAATTTAAGCATTGCTGAATTTTCACTTGTTTATACGACATTTCATTCAGAACAAAAACACTGGATGAATGCAGAAACCTTAGCTCAGATGAGCCAAGCTTCATATGAGTGCACAAAATGCACACACATACACCTCAAACATCTTTCAGATACCTCAGTTTGCACCAAAAAGATGTATGTGTGTGTGTGTGTCTATGTGTCTGTGTGTGTGTCTGTGTCTTGCTTAAAATGGAAAAGATTAGAGCATGTATGGATGCTTGTTCGAATGACAACAGTAAAGAGTAAAAAGAAGTTGGAGAAAGAGAGACATCCAGTACGGCATAGAAATTCAGAAAAATGACAAGGTACAGGATTCAGATCATTCCCACTGGAGTAATTAATCTATTGGAGGAAGGCGTTCTGCTCATTGTAATAGGAAAGGAGGCTGGGTAGGATTAAGATGACTTGTCAGCTTGGTGGGAAATGTGGTGGTATAGCTTGTTTTACATTTTTGACTATCTTTGTGGAATAAAAGTCAAATCTGTCTGTAAAAAAAAAGTGACAAAGGGAGGAATCTGACTTTTGAAGATAGTGGAACAGATCTGAAACATTAAAAATGATGGTTAGTAAGAAGGTATATACATATATGTGTGTATATATATAATTATACATCATTTTGAATGATACATAAATATGTAAAATTCTAAATGATGATAATATATATTTATAAAAATTTTCCATGTCATTAAATATTATCTCCTAACATTATTTTTAAGGGCTGCATAAAATTCATTTAACTGAAACTTTGTTAGTATGTAAGTTGCCCTCTAGATTTTCCTGTTATAGACAGTTGAACATCTCTACTTTTATTCTCTCCTGTATTTTCAAAGCAAGAATACTGGAGTGGGTTGCCATTTCCTTCTTCAGGGGATCTTCCTGACCCAGGGATCAAACCTTGGTCTCCCACACTTCAGGCAGACTCTACCACCTGAGCCACCAGGGAAGTCCTAACCTTTATTCTCATTTGAAAAGACCTATTTAGATAAATTTCTAGAAGTAGAAATGCTGAGTCAAATATAATGTCAAAATTTGTATTTCTAAGTAAATATTATGTGTGCTTATTTTCTTAAAAAACATTCTAAAAGTATATTAAGACAATATTTTAGGGTTTATAATGAAAACCAGTAATTCATTGCCCTCATACTTTCTATCTGAACTCACAGTTCCTAAGCTATAAAAAGACCTTCCCTCTTTTTATTTTATTATTTTCTTCTCCATTGCTATGTTTTATTATACTTCTCTGTACTGATCTGTATTGACATTGCAATTTGGACATTACTTTTTGTTTCTTATAGAGAATAAGTATCTGGCTTTCTCACTGGCTTTCTGCCAGTGCACATGTACTCATATATACATTTATATGTATACAACTGCTTAAATCAATATTTAATGTTTATGCTGTTAATACAATAGCATATTGCTTTTGGTAAGATATATTGTATACTATGTTTACATTTTCTGTAGTCAACTTTTTTCCCTATAATTAATGACTGCAATGCTAATTTTCCCATTGAACCTTAAAGATTCCCAATATGATCAAATATGTCATCTTAGTTTGTTCACCTCCTCCTTTTTCTTCATTTTCTCCTTTTTCTTTCCTTCTTGGAGGTTTTCCTTTCAGCAGGTTCCCACCCTGGTTTGTTCTTCAGTGGATGATCTCTTAAGACTGTGTCATAACTAAAGATGTGGGACTTAGCATTCTGTAGATTTCCTTTGTCTTTTTCTTCAATTGGGAAAAAAGTCCTCTAGTTGATTCCAGAGAAATGGTGCATGGGAAAAACTACTTTGAGTCCTTTCATATATATAAAGATATAGATTTGGTTGACAGTTTGATTGACCCTTAGATGTGACTGACAGTTTATCTTGTCAACATACTGCTTCATTTAAAAAAATAGATTTTGGTGTTGCTGTGGTGAAATCAGATACCATTCTGCATACTATTACTTTGCATGTTACCTTTTTTCTCTACACTTTTTCTCTGGCAAATTTTTGGATACTTATTTCACCTGAAATGTTTTCTTTTCTTTTCTTTTTTTTTTTTTTAATTTCATGTTCTTATCTTGAGTTGTGAATCTTTTTGGGACTTCCCTGGTGGCTCAGATGGTTAAGCATCTGCTTACAATGTGGGAGACCTGGGTTCAATCCCTGGGTCGGGATCTCCTGGAGAAGGAAATGGCAACCCACTCCAGTATTCTTGCCTGGAAAATCACGTGGACAGAAAAGCCTGGTAGGCCAAAGTCCATGGGGTCACAAAGAGTTGGACATGACTGAGCGACTTCACTTACTTACTTGAGTTGTGAGTCTTTTTACATATACTGGGCTAAGCCACAGTAATTCCTTATAATGCGGTTACTTGTTCCCTTAATTCCTACAATTTAAAAATTATGGGCATTGCATTGCTTTCAAACAATTTTCTCCCTTAATTTTCACAATGTCTCCTCATTATGAAATGAGAGAATGCTTTTCATGAGAGTTTTCAACTTTATCTTTCAAATATTTTAATATAATTTTTATTTTAGCCTCTTGAAGTTTCCTTTTTCTGCCCTGAATGCATTTTCTTTTTTTAATTTAAATTTATTTATTTTAATTGGAGGCTAATTACTTTACAATATTGTATTGGTTTTGCCATACATCAACATGAATCTTCCACAGGTGTACACGTGTCCCCAATCCTGAACCCTCCTCCAGAGTGAAGTAAGCCAGAAAGAAAAACACCAACACAGTATACTAACACATATATATGGAATTTAGAGAGATGGCAACAATAACCCTGAATGCATTTTCTATTATTTTTTATTTTTCTTCTTACATTTTCTGAATTTCCTCTAAATTTCTTCCTTTCATTGTTGTAACCATTTTTATTTTTTTAACTTTTTATTTTACTTTGAAGTATAGCCAATTAACAATGTTGTGATAGATTCAGGTACACAGGAAATCTACTCAACCATTGTTGCTGAATTGTATCTATTTGTGACCCCAAGGACTGCAGCATGCCCTGCTTTCCTGTCCTTCACCATCGCCCAGAGCTTGCTCATATTCATGTTCATCGAATTGGTGATGCCATCCAACCATCTTATCCTCTGTTGTCCCCTTCTCCTCCTGCTTTCAGTCTTTCTCAGCATCAGGGTCTTTTCTAATGCATCGGCTCTTCGCATCAGGAGGCCAAAATATTGGAGCTTCAGCTTCAGCATTAGTCTTTCCAATGAATATTCAGGGTTGATTTCCTTTTGGATTGACTGGTTTGATCTCCTTCTAGTCCAAGGGACTCTCAAGAATCTTCTCCAACACCACAGATCAAAAGCATCAATTTTTCAGTGCTCAGCTTTCTTATGGCCCAACTTTCACATCCATACATAACTACTGGAAAAACCATAGCTTTGACTAGATGGACCTTTGTTGGCAAAGTAATGTCTCTGCTTTTTAATATGCTGTCTAGGTTGGTGGTCATAGCTTTTCTTCCAAGGAGCAAATGTCTTTTGATTTCATGGCTGCAGTTACCATCTGCAGTGATTCTGGAACCTAAGAAAATGAAATTTGTCAGTGTTTCCATTGTTCCCCATCCATTTGCCATGAAGTAATGGGACCAGGTGCTATGATCTTAATGTTTTGAATGTTGAGTTTTAAGCCAGCTTTATCACTCTCTTTCACCTTCATCAAAAGGTTCTTCAGTTCCTCTTCACTTTCTGCATAAGGGTTATGTCATCTGCATATCTGAGGTTATTGATATTTCTCCCAGCAATCTTGATTCCAGCTTGTGCTTCATCCAGCCTGGCACTTCACATGATGTACTCTGCATATAAATTAAATAAGCAGGGTGACAATATACACCCTTAATGTACTCCTTTCCCAATTTGGAACCAGTCTCTTGTTCCATGGCTGATTCTGACTGTTGCTTCTTGACTTGCATACAGATTTCTCAGGAGGCAGGTTAGGTGGTCTGGTATTCCCATCTCTTCAAGAACTTTCCAGTTTATAGACAGTTTATTGTGATCCACACAGCAAAAGGCTTTAGCATACTCAATGAAGCAGAAGGAGATATTTTTCTGGAATTCTCTTGCTTTTTCTATGATCCAATGGATGCTGGCAATTTGATCTCTGTTTCCTCTTCCTTTTCCAAGTCCAGCTTGAACATCTGGAAGTTCTCACCTCATATACTTTGAAGCCTAACCTAGAGAATTTTGAGCATTTCTTTACTAGCATGTGAAATGAGTGCATTTGTGCAGTAGTTCGACTATTCTTTGTCATTGCCTTTCTTTGAGATTGAAATGAAAACTGATCTTTGTCAATCCTGTGGCCCCTGCTGAGTTTTCCAAAATTGCTGGCCCAACTATATATATGCATGTATCTGTTCTCTCCCAAACTCCCCTCCCATCCAGGCTTCCACATACCATTAAGCAAAGTTCCTTGTGCTATACAGTAAGACATTGTCAGTAATCCTTTTTAAATATAGCAATGCATGCGTTTCTATTGCAAACTCCCTATGTATCCATTTCCCCCACCCTTCCCCACTTGGCAAGCTTAAGTTCGTTCTCTAAGTCTGTGAGTCTGTTTCTGTTTTCTAAATAAATTCCTTTATATCACTTATTTTTATATTACACATGTAATGCTTGTTTTTGATTACTGTCTTTAAAATTAGAAGTTTCCCTACAGTCAAGTCATTTTTAGTTGTCTGTCACATTTGAGTACAAGACCCTAGCAACATGACTGGGTTTGTTGACTGAAGATATCTCAACATGAAGTCTCTTGTTCAGTTGATGCAAATTTGGAGACAGAGTCTGTTTCCTGATATTCAGTTATTGAGTAGATTCTACTTAATTGCGTCATTTTGTTCTTTTTTTTTTTTAATCATCCCATATTTTTGTTTTTCTGTTTTCATTTTTATTATTTTTGGGAGTTAATTGAAGACTTTTTAGCATTTAATTTCCCTATCAGCTTTTTAACATATATTTATTTGTATTACTTTTACTGGCTGCTCTAATAATCAAAATATGCTTTTATATCTTTCCAGAGTTATGTTAGATTAATTTTGTGCTACTACATATAAAATTTAAGAATATTATGACTTTATATATTGTCCTTAAAAACATCTTTTAAGCTGAAGTATTATTACTATAAACCTCATACTATAAGACTATACATTTTTCTTAAATTCATAGTTTTTTTTAAAGAAATCAAGATAGTAATTGTTTCTATTTCTTTATATATTTACCATTTCTGGTGCTCTCCATTCCTTCCTAAGAATCTGAATTTTCATTTGGTCTTATTTCATTTTGTCCTAAAAATTTACTTTTGAATTTCTTATGACACAGCTCTGCTGACAACAAATTCTATTGGGCTTTGTTTGTATTCCTTCATTTTCATTTTTTAACTTTTTGGCCATGCTGAGTAGAATGGAGTATCTTAGTAGCCCAACCACAGATCAAACCTATGTCCCTTTCAGTGGAAGCTTGGAGTCTTAACCCCTGGACCACCAGAGAAGTCCCTTTGTAGCCTCATTTTGAGGATGCCTGCACTGAATATAGAATTCAATATTGATAGTTTGTTTTTGTTTTAAATTCAGTACTTTTAAGTAATTATTCCATAGCAGTCTGAAGTTCTTTGTATCATTTTTTTCACTTGATGTAACATCATTTTCTTCTGGACCACTTTCAAACTTTTCACTTTATGTTAGTTCTTCACTATGATGTCACTCAGTATGGCTTTCTTTCTATTTATCCATTCTTGGTACTTGTATGTTAATGGTACTTTAATTTTCTTTNGATCAGGGGGTGACATGGGAGCCCTGTTTCACAGGAAGAGTCATTTCAGAGGACAGGGATAGTGTGTGTAGGAACATGGAGTCCTGGGAGTAGGCTGGCATGATGCCTGCCCCTATGTGCCTATGGAACTGCAGGAATTTTAAGGATTTATTCTACAGGGACATCTAGGAGGGGCATGGATGATCCTGGGCTGAGACACCACTTTGCCTTCCATGCAAAGCAGCCAGGGGCTCTGGTTATTCTCGAGTGCCTTCACAGCAGACAGAGCACAGGACCCCTGCAGTTTTTGGGGCCTTCAGCTTTCTGGGCCCAAGACACATGGCGGGTCACCCCTCTGAGCTCTCCACACATCCCTCTGAGCTCTCCCACCATGCACTGCCAACAATCCCACCAACCAGCGCTGTTCAAGGATGCAGGCTGGGAGGAGCAGTGGACCCATTTCAGGCCCATCCTCTGGTTCTCAGTCCTCCCATCCGTGTCTTCCCTCCAGAGATGCTCCCACTGGACCAGACATCAGAAGCCCCAGATGGCTGGTTAAAAGACAGGTTCTGGCCCCATCCACCTAATTTCTGAGTTAGTAGGTTTGAATAGGGCCTGCATTTTACTTTGCACAGAGAGACTGAGAGTTCCAGGTGGTGATGATGGTGCTGGTATGGGACCACGTTTTGCAGAACCATCGCTGTGGAGCAGGACAATTCATGTAAACAGCAGAAGAACCTGTGCACCAGGGTTGGCCTCGGGCTGTTGTAACAGACTATCACACAGTGGGTGGCCGAAAGCAACAAAACGTTATTCTCTGCAGTTCTGAAGGCCAGACATTCTAAATCAACGTGTGCGCAGGGGCATGCTCCCTCCATTGTTTCAGTGAAGGAAATCCTTCCTCTCCTCTTCTAACTTCTGGTGTTGTCAGCAATCCTTGGTGTTCCTTGGCTTGTGGGAGCATCACTCCATTCATGAGGCTGCCTCCTTCCTATGTCTTCTCATTGTCTTCCCTCTGCGCATGTCTGTCTCTGAGTTCAAATCGCCCCTTTTTATAAGGGCAGTGGTTATTTTGAATCATGGCCCACCCTCATGATCTCAATTTTAACCTTAATTACCTCTGTAAAAAAAAAAAGTACATCTAAATAAAGCCACATTATGAGGTGCTGGGCATTAGGACCTGAACATATTCAACCTGTAACCATGCCCTTGGGAGCAGTCAGGTCATGTTCATATCCACAGCTGGGTCTAGACACAGGATTGGGCTGCAAGTAAACCCAACAAATTTTCCCTGTTATACTACACCTTAGCCTGTTCCTACAGACACTCGCTCCTCAGAAGATGAAGAAGATTCTTTTTTTTTTTTTTTTTTTTTTTTTACTTTTAAAATTTTTATTTTAACTTTAGTTTACTTTACATTACTGTATTGGTTTTGCCAAACATTGACATGAAATTTTAAAAATCAAAAATTATATTGTCTTTCTGCTTAAACCCTGCATTAATTTGCCATTGACATTTGAATAAAGCCCAGTTTCTACATCATACCTTTTAAGTCTTTATAGAATCAGCACCTAGCCATGTCTTTGATCAAAAGTCTTCTCTCCCCAACCTTCATTTTTGTTCCTCACATTAAGCCAATTTACACCGTTGGTTTTTTGTCTCCTTTACTTGGAACACTCTTCCACCAGATACTTAACATAGCTGTCTATCATTATTCCTGTCTTTGATTTCGGAGAAAACCTGAACATGTTAGGGAAGTAGTTTTCTCCCATTTCCCTGTTTTATCTTTTCCTTCAAAGCAGAAATAATTTTCTGCCTTTATTTATTCACTTGTTTGTTTTTATAGATATGCTTATATTTACATATTAATTATTACTTTTGCACAACTATATCACCAACACATTGACACAGCTTTGACACATGATTGGTACTTAACAGAGATTTGCTTAATTAGTTATCAGTCACAAAACTGGTTTAAGGCAATTCATAATTCTCATGAATTTTATTTAAACTGTAATTATCTTGGCAGTTCTCCTTGAGAAAATCATGAGAGAATAAATTCTACAAGGTAAATAAATAAAGAATCCAAAGACACATCAATCCTTTTTCCAAATGGAAAAAAATAATTAGGCATAATATAACAGCCTTGCTGCTGCTCCTAAGTCGCTTCAGTCATGCCCGACTCTGTGCGACCCCATAGACGGCAGCCCACCAGGCTCCCCCATCCCTGGGATTCTCCAGGCAAGAACACTGGAGTGGGTTGCCATTTCCTTCTCCAATGCATGAAAGTGAAAAGTGAAAGTGAAGTCATTCAGTCATGTCCAACCCTCAGTGACCCCATGGACTGCAGCCTTCCAGGCTCCTCTGTCCATGGGATTTTCCAGGCAAGAGTACTGGAGTGGGGTGCCATTGCCTTCTCCGATATAATAGCCTTACATAGCTGGTAGTCTGAAAGCAAATCATCAATATTCAATAAATTGATTATTTTATTTGTCCTTCATAGAGATTTGTGTATTCCCAAGACTGGTCTCAACAAACATTAAAATGTGTTGAGAGTACTTTCAATGACTGTGATAAAGTATTTACATTTCTTCCTTGGTGATTTGATAGTGGTACTTAATGAACACATGCACATATATTTTGGTAATACAAAAATAATCTGTTGCATTTATTGTGCTAACTTGTTGGGAATACTTCTTCTTGAGAATATTTCCTTCATCTATTTTCATGTTATGAGTAGTTCAGTTCAGTTTAGTTGCTCAGTTGTGTCTGACTCTGCAACCCCATGAACCACAGCATGCCAGGCCTCCCTATCCATCATCAACTCCCAGAATACACCCAAACCTATGTCTATTGTGTCGATGATGCCATCCAACCATCTCGTCCTCTGTCGTCCCCTTCTCCTCCTGTCCTCAATCTTTCCCAGCATCAGGGTCTTTTCAAATGAGTCAGCTCTCTGCATCAGGTGGCCAAAGTATTGGAGTTTCAGCTTCAACATCATTCCTTCCAATGAACACCCAGGACTGATCTTCTTTACGATGGACTGGTTGTATCTCCTTGCAGTCCAAGGGACTCGCAAGAGTCTTCTCCAACACCACAGTTCAAATGCATCAATTCTTTGGCACTCAGCAACTCTCACATCCATACATCATCACTGGAAAAACCATAGCCTTGACTAGATGGACCTATGTTGACAAAGTAATATATTTTTAATATTACAAAGTAATGCTTTTTAATATGCTGTCTAGGTTGGCCATAACTTTCCTTCCAAGGAGTAAGTGTCTTTTAATTTCATGGCTGCAGTCACCATCTCCAGTGATTTTGGAGTCCCCCAAAATAAAGTCTGACACTGTTTCCAATGTTTCTCCATCTACTTCCCATGAAGTGATGGGACCGGATGCAATGATCTTAGTTTTCTGAATGTTGAGCTTTAAGCCAACTTTTTCACTCTCCTCTTTCACTTTCATCAAGAGGCTTTTTAGTTCCTCTTCACTTTCTGCCATAAGGGTGGTGTCATCTGTATATCTGAGGTCATTGATATTTCTCCCAGCAATCTTGATTCCAGCTTGTGCTTCTTCCAGCCCAGCATTTCTCATGATGTATTCTGCATATAAGTTAAATAAGCAGGGTGACAATATACAGCCTTGACGTACTCCTTTTCCGATCTGGAACCAGTTGGTTGTTCCATGTCCAGTTCTAACTGTTGCTTCCTGACCTGCATACAGGTTTCTCAAGAGGCAGGTCAGGTGGTCTGGTATTCCCATCTCTTTCAGAATTTTCCACAGTTTATTGTGATCCACACAGTCTAAGGCTTTGGCATAGTCAATAAAGCAGAAATAGATGCTTTTCTGGAACTCTGTTGCTTTTACAATGATCCAGAGGATGTTGGCAATTTGAGATCTGGTTCCTCTGCCTTTTCTGAAACTAGCTTGAACATCTGGAATTTCACGGTTCAAGTATTGCTAAAGCCTAGCTTGGAGAATTTTGAACATTACTTTACTAGCGTGTGAGATGAGTGCAATTGTGCGGTAGTTTGAGCATTCTTTGGCATTGCCTTTCTTTGGGATTGGAATGAAAACTGACTTTTTCCAGTCCTGTGGCCACTGTGGAGTTTCCCAAATTTGCTGACATATTGCATGCAGCACTTTCACAGCATCATCTTTTAGGATTTGAAATAGCTCAACTGGAATTCTATTACCTCCACTAGCTTTGTTCGTAGTGACGCTTCCTAAGGCCCATCTGACTTCACATTCCAGAATGTCTGGCTCTAGGTGAGTGTGAATGTTCATACCTTCGTGATTATCTGGGTCATGAAGATCTTTTTTGTACAGTTCTTCTGTTTTCTTGCCACCTCTTCTTAATATCTTCTGCTTCTGTTAGGTCAGTACCATTTCTGTCCTTTATTGAGCCCATCTTTGCATGAAATGTTTCCTTGGTATCTCTAGAAACTTATTTTGCCTGGTTTTTAAATTTTTCAAGTTTTTTTTTTTTTTTTTGTACTTTAGTGAGTACTCAGTTTAATGGCAGTTTGACAGCTTTTCTCCTGGTGACAAAATGAAATTGATCAGATGTACACCAGAGCTTTTAAACTCTGAAACATTCAGTGAAGCTACAGGGAATTCTGCCTGAGTACTATATGATTTATCAAAACTACTGCATGTAACAGCCAGATTATTCATACTAAAAATCCCAGATTTCTGGATGACATATTTCTTCTTATTTTTCCAAAATGGTTTATAATGCCTCCAATGTGAGGTTTTTGTCTCTTGAGTATTTGTTTATATTATTTTCTGTGCAGATGCCAAAAGGACTGAAGGCAGGATCTTCAGACTCAGAAATCAGGTGGTTCAGTTTCACATAGTTCAGGTCTCTAGTAATTTCTTTTAGACTATTACAGGCATACACAGTTGTTACCCACAGAGATAGAGGTAAAGAAAAACTATCAGTTATATCTGGTGATTTGCATTTGGCAATATTAAGGATTGTATAAAGTTACTTTATGATTTACAAGTAACCTGTTTCATTCATGTAAGCACTCCAGTTCTAGCATAATTATGCATTTCATATTTCAATAATAAAAAGAGAAAATGCTAACTGAATTAGAAACACTTTTGTCATTAGATATTCTTAACATCATTTTTAAACACTGTAGTCTCTGTGAAATTTTTGTGAAGAAATTATGATTGATGTGAAGTTGACAACAGTGTAGAGAGTTTTACAGGGTGTTTTTAATGACTTTAATGTTGTTGTTCAGTCTTTAAGTTGTGTCCGACTCTTTGCAACCTTATATGACTGAAGCAACTTGGCAGCAGCAGCAGCAGGAATGTATGACACCAGGCTCTTCTGTCCTCCAATCTTCTGGATTTTGCTCAAATTCATGTGCACTGTGTTCAGTTCAGTTCAGTTCAGTTGCTCAGTAGTGTCCGACTCTTTGCGACCCCATGAATCGCAGCACACCAGGCCTCCCTGTCCATCACCATCTCCCGGAGTTCACTCAGACTCACATCCATCAAGTCCATGATGCCATCCAGCCATCTCATCCTCGGTCATCCCCTTTTCCTCCTGCCCCCAATCCCTCCCAGCGTCAGAGTCTTTTACAATGAGTAAACTCTTCGCATGAGGTGGCCAAAGTACTGGAGCTTCAGCTTTAGCATCATTCCTTCCAAAGAAATCCCAGGGTTGATCTCCTTCAGAATGGACTGGTTGGATCTCCTTGCAGTCCAAGGGACTCTCAAGAGTCTTNCAGTCCAGCGTTTCTCATGATGTACTCTGCATAGAAGTTAAATAAGCAGGGTGACAATATACAGCCTTGATGTACTCCTTTTCTGATCTGGAACCAGTCTGTTGTTCCATGTCCACTTCTAACTGTTGCTTCCTGACCTCCATACAGATTTTTCAAGAGGCAGGTCAGGTGGTCTGGTATTCCCATCTCTTTCAGAATTTTCCACAGTTGCTTGTGATCCACACAGTCACAGGTTTGGCATAGTCAATAAAGCAGAAATAGATGTTTTTCTGGAACTCTCTTGCTTTTTCCATGATCCAGCGGATGTTGGCAATTTGATCTCTGGTTCTTCTCCCTTTCTAAAACCAGCTTGAACATCAGGGAATTCACGGTTCACGTATTGCTGAAGCCTGGCTTGAAGCACTGAGTTAGTGATGCTATCTAACCATCTCATCCTCTGCCACCCCCTTCTCCCTTTAGCCTTCAATCTTTCCCAGCATCCCAGCATCTTTTCCAATGAGTTTGCTCTTTGCATCAGGTGGCGAAAATACTGGGGCTTCATCTTCAGCAACAGTCTTTCCAATGCTTATTCAGTGTTGATTTCCTATGGATTGACTAGTTTGATCTCATTGCTGTCCAGGGGACTCAAGAGTCTTCTCCAGCACCACAATTCAAAAGCATCAGTTTTTCAGTACTCAAACTTTTTTATGGTCCAACTCTCACATGCTTACATGGCTACTGGAAAAACCATGGCTTTGACTACACACAACTTTGTCAGCAATGTGATATCTCTGCTTTTTAATATGCTGTCTAGGTTTGCTATAGCTTTTCTTCCAAGGAGCAAGCATCTTTTAATTTCATGACTGCAGTCATACTCTGCAGTGATTTTAGAGACAAAAAATAAAATCTGTCAGTGCTTCCACTTTTCCCCATGTATTTGCCATGATGTGATTGGGTCAGATACCATAATCTTAGTTTTTTGAATGTTGAGTTTTAAGCCAACTTTTTCACTTTTCTCTTTCACCCTCACCCAGAGGCTCTTTAATTCCTCTTCACTTTCTGCCATTAGAGTGGTATCTTCTACATATATGAGGTTGTTGCTATTTCTCCTGGCAATCTTGATTCCAGCTTGTGCTTCATCAGCCCAGCAGTTTGCATGATGTACTCTGAATATAAGTTGAATAATCAGGGTGACAATATACAGCCTTGATGTGCTCCTTTCCCAATTTGAACCAGTCCAGTTCTAGCTGTTGCATCTTGACCTGCATACAGGTTTCTTAGGAGACAGGTAAAATGGTCTGGTACTCTTATCGCTTTAAGACTTTTACCTTTCTAATAAACACAGCTTTTGAAAGAGAAGGAAGATCTATTAATTATGAAGATTTCCTCCATTTACACTGTCATCTTAGTATTTTCCCTTCCCATTATGCTGACAGAATTATCACTTTAACACTATAGTCTGCATTATGGAGACACAATTATGGCATTCTATCAGTAGACCATAAAGAAATCCTTCTGTTGGTAAAAATATTTACTTACAAATTGAATTTCTTTACTACCTTGTGTATGAAAAATATATTACATTAAAACAGTGCAAATTACTTCTAAACCTAATGTTCTTTACTGGTGTTTCACTGGGTGATTGTCTCCATCACAAGAATAATGATAATGTCACTTCAGTATTTATAACTTTATAGTGCCATTTGTATACAGTTTAAAAATGATACATCAATTGTCACATCATGGAAAGGACATATTTTTCTATTTTTTCCTCACCAATATCTACTACTCTCCTCTAGAGAAATATTTAGTCACACAAGAATACAATAATCATGGATTCTATTGCATTGTGGTCCTTAACTATTGAAAGTATCTGATTTTAAAAAAATGATCCAGAGGGAGATAGTTTGAGCATTCCAATTTGAAAATAAATGAAAAAGTGTCTGTTTTTCTTTTTTTCTAAAAAGATAATCCATAGTCATTAAACTGCGGCTTGTACAGTTAGGGTGCAGAGCGAGGGGGTTTCAGGATGGGGAACATGTGTATACCTGTGGCAGATTCATGTTGTTGTATGGCAAAACCAATACAATATTGTAAAGTAATTAACCTTCAATTAAAATAAATAAATTTATATTTAAATAAATAAATTGAGTAAGCTGGGGAAAAAAAAAATCCAGATACACCACCTAGAGTGAAGACAGGTTAAGAGCGACTTCTTTCCTGTGATAATGGTAGCTTAATTTATTCAGTTTTCTGTGTCTGCAACTGCACTGAAAATGCTCTCTGTAGATGTTTTGGGTTGACAGAATTTCAGAGAAAAATAAATTTGAAAACATTTCACAGTTCATTAGGTGCCTATACTGGAAATTTTTCTTTGTTCAGCCATCATGCAGCCCATGTTCTGGTAGATCAAGTTGTGATCCAAACACAGGTAAAGCCACAATGTGGTGACTAACTATTACTCTTGATTTTTTTCTCATGTTGTTGGTATGGTGCTGATCAATTAATAAAGCAATGTACCATTTAAGATTGTGGATTTTCAAGTAAAAATTCACATAATTGGAAAATTACTTAGGAGTAAATGTGATTTGGGAAAATGAGGTTTACAGTCAAAACTAAGAGATACAATTTTTAAAAAATATTTTTAATTTTATTAAGATTCAATGAACATTCTAAAAACATGCACATATATAGCATTCTAAAGACATGCACATATTATAAATTCCTTTACTAATATTGACAGTTGCATGCTCTGGAAGTTTCAAAACTGAATGTATTTGTTGTGGTCTAAATTGGTTCTAAATTATTCTATCCATTTTCAAGGCCTCATATTAAAAAAGTGTTTATCTTATTCTGAGAACAGTGGATGAGCAGAAATAGGATACTGCTGACTCTAGCCTAGTTTTCTTTGTAATTGCATTTACCACAAATATAGTGTTTAATACTTAACTAAGTATAATATTGGGTATGTGGGTGTACGGAGGTTCAAAAGACAAGACTTTTAAACTCTAGGAATTATTCAATGAGAGAGATACACATTTTAAAAAATTAATTTTAACATTATAATAATGCCCCTTACATAATATATGTGAAGGAAACACTTATTTCAGCAGAGGAAATGTACACAAATTTATTCAAGAATAACAGCTGAACTCTGAGCTGGAAATTTAGGGAATAATAGATTGGAGGTATGGATAGCTTAGCTGGAGAATACAATTTGGGTGAAGATTCCATGCATAAGAGATATTCAGGCAACCCATGCATAAGAGATGTGACTAACAAATACATCTAATAAGCAAGGTGTTATAGGAAACTAAGTTGGAAGGATAAATATGAATTTATGAAAGGCTTTAAATGCCATGCATTCCTTTACATTGAAGACAACCTGAAATTTTCAGAAGCAGTGATTAATGATGTGATCACATATCTCTTTTGGAACACTAATATTATAATAGTTGGTCAAAGGAATTGTAGAGGGGAGAAACCATAGATGAGAAGACAAAGCTATGGTTTACAAGGTATATTCTAAAATTCTGCTACAGTAGTAGAAATATGGGGCAATATATAATAAGAGTTTGATGATATAGCTGGAAGAATTTGGTGACTAAGAAAATCTAGCAGTGAAGGAAAGAGGGAAGAAAACAAAATAAGGATTATTTTTGAGCCAGTGTACCTGGAAAGAAGGACATATTTACTGAGGTGAGAAATGGAAGTTGGGTGTTATTCCTGAGAGTAGGGCCAGGGAAAAATACATCCTTGCCTGGAGTGACCTTTTTTTTTTGAAGACGACCTTAGAAAAATACACACCATACAATATGTACACAGACAACACCAGATATAGGTTATCTGAGTCCTGATTTGAGGTTTATATATGAATCTTGCTCATTGGGTTCTTTATGTATTCTAGATACAAATTCTATAAGATATAGTTTTCAATTTTCTTTCCTCGTTTGTGTTTCTATCTTTCACTCTGTATTTTTTTTTTTTTAATTTCATTAGCGATGTCTTTTGAGAAGCAGAAGTTTTAATTCTGAGGAAGTCTCACTTATCTTTTTTTGTTTTTCTTTTATGAATTGTTTTGGTGTTGTCTGTGAAACCTAACCTAAAATTATAAAGCTTTGCTTCTATGTTTTTTCTATTATAGTTTTAGGTTTTACATTTATAGCTACAATCCATTAACAGTTACAAACAGTGTGAGGTATGGATCTATGTTATATTTTTACATATGAATATTCAGTAATTCCATTGTCATTTATTGAAAAGACAATGCTTTCTCTAGAGAATTGCTTCTGCATCTTTTAAGAAATTTACTTGTCCATATATGTGCATTTCTCCTTCTGAACTCTCTATCCTGTTTGATCTATTTTTCAATCTTTACAGATAACTGCATTCCTTCAAATAAGTAACCTTGTAAATAGCCTTGAAATCAGCCACTGTGAGCCATTCAACCTTTTTTTTAAAAAAGATGTTTTGGCTTTTCTAGGACTTTTGAATTTCCAGATAAATTTTAGAAGCAGCCCGGCAATTTCTGTGAAAAGCTTGCTGAGTTTTTGTTGTTGTTGTTAACTAGGAGGAGGTGCTTACTGGGTACTACAACAGATTGTGCATTTTTGACAAGAATGCTTCTTTCTTTGTGATAGTGTGATCAGCAGGACCTCATAAAGTCTGGTTGTCTGATGCCTAGTGATCCATTGAGATAGAGCTCAAAGTTCAGTGGTTATCAGCCCTGTTCCTCCAATGTAAAGTTATAGTTTCCTCTTTTAAACATTAAGCAGTAAAGAGATAAGACCTCAGCACTAAGGAAAAATGTCATTTCCCATCAGTGCTTCCTTTATTGGTTTAACCTTTAACAATGTTATTTCGAGTCAACAAAGAAGGCTAAAATTAACAGGTTCGTCTCATTTTGCTTTTTGTTTATTTTTGACCTTCATCTTTCCCTCGTCAGGACTACAATTTCCATGTTAAAGTCAAAAATAATAAGAGATTTGAAGTTATGCTTATGAGGGTTGCACGCTGACTGTCACTCTCCCAGTAGTGTTATATTGAACAAGTTACTTGGCATATCCAATCTTTAGTGTCTATATCAGGAGAATATATGAAAATATCATCTGATTAAGAGAATCTCATTTGATTCCTTTTGTCGTTAGAGGACTAATTAAATGGTCACTTTAAATTAATAATAATAGCTGCTGCTGCTGCTGGTAAGTCACTTCAGTCGTGTCTGACTCTGTGCGACCCCATAGATGGCAGCCCACCAGGCTCCCCCGTCCCTGGGATTCTCCAGGCAAGAACAGTGGAGTGGGTTGCCCTTTCCTTCTCCGATGCATGAAAGTGAAAAGTGAAAGTGAAGTCGCTTAGTCGTGTCTGACTCTTAGCGACCCCATGGACCGCAGCCTACCAGGCTCCTCTGTCCATGGGATTTTCCAGGCAAGAGTACTGGAATAGGTTGCCATTGCCTTCTCCGAATAATAATAGCAGTCTCATTCAAAACAAATATACAAAAATAAGTATGCCTTCTCAAATCCTTACCAAAATCCTGTGAAGGCAGGTCTTAATAAGCCTATTTTGCCAAACAGAGGCTCAGAGAGATTAAACAATTTGCTGAATAATACCTAGCTGCTAAAGGGAGTTCAAGGCAAATTCAGTGCCAGGGAGAATGCTATTTCCATTTTTTAATGTTGTCTATAATGGCCGCTTATGAGGCTGAGCTTCCCTCACAGGGTCTAGAGTTTGGAACTAAAATATGGTCACGCAGTCTATTGCTGGGAAATTTGGGCTGGAAGAGAGGAAAGGTTAGTGGACAGTGGAACAGTGGACAGTGGAACACCGAGTGTTTGTCACTGATTTATATTATATTTATTATAAAATCACTTGAAGTTTTGAGATTTCTTTCTATTGAAGGAGTAATAATTTTTCCCTTTCTACTTCAAGGACCTGTAATTGTTCAGTAGGTAATATAATATAATGTAGGGCTTCCCTGGTAGCTCTTTGCAAATTTATGAGCATGTCATTTTATACCTACTTTGAAACTTATGTCCTTATAAAATTCAGGTGATATCTGTAATAATGGGAGACTGTAGCTATACTCATGTAATATGTTCCATACGACACAGTAATAGCATCATCAAATAGTATGTGACCTTGACGTCATGATTTATCAGTTAATAAGAAACTGAAATTAATGTTATTTCTTTAGTACAGATTATCCTGACTCCTTTACATTTCCATATGACCTCAGAATATGCAGGATATACTTGTTCACTTAGCCATTTTTGTTTTGATATTTCCTTTTAGGTATCTTTTCTTGGAGAGACTTCTTTATTTGTAATTCTTCAGTTTTGTTTGTAAAGTTTTCATTCACAGTTGATAAACAACAAAAGGTAAATAAAAAATGACTAGATATCTAAAGTTTAAATATAAATAACCATTGATAATTTGGTCTCTTGAATACATAGCCACATCTTCTTGACAGGTATGTGTGGCCTGACTGCCCTTCCTGAGTAGTACAGAGGAAAGAATGAGGAGAGGGAAAAAGAAAGAAAGACTGCTGGTGTGCCTAAGCTATTTAACTTGTGCCTTATAAAAGGGTTCATATTATATTAGAATGTAAAGCAAGAGAGTTCCAGAAAAACATCTATTTCTGCTTTATTGAATATGCCAAAGCCTTTGACTGTGTGGATCACAATAAACTGTGGAAAATTCTGAGAGAGATGGGAATACCAGACCACCTGACCTGCCTCTTGAAAAACCTATACGCAGGTCAGGAAGCAACAGTTAGAACTGGACATGGAACAACAGACTGGTTCCAAATAGGAAAAGGAGTACATCAAGGCTGTATATGGTCACCCTACTTCTTTAACTTCTATGCAGAGTACATCATGAGAAACACTGGACTGGAAGAAACACAAGCTGGAATCAAGACTGCCGGGAGAAATATCAATAACCTCAGATATGCAGATGACACCACCCTTATGGCAGAAAGTGAGGAGGAGCNGTGAATGAGGAGATTGAAAAAGTTGGCTTAAAGCTCAACATTCAGAAAATGAAGATCATGGCATCCGGTCCCATCACTTCATAGGAAATAGACGGGGAAACAGTAGAAACAGTGTCAGACTTTATTTTTTGGGCTCCAAAATCACTGCAGATGGTGACTGCAGCCATGAAGTTAAAAGACGCTTACTCCCTGGAAGAAAAGTTATGACAAACCTAGACAGCGTATTCAAAAGCAGAGACATTACTTTGCCAACAAAGGTCCGTCTAGTCAAGGCTNAGACTTTTGAGAGTCCCTTGGACTGCAAGGAGATACAACCAGTCCATTCTAAAGCAGATCAGCCCTGGGATTTCTTTGGAAGGAATGATGCTAAAGCTGAAACTCCAGTACTTTGGCCACCTCATGTGAAGAGTTGACTCACTGGAAAAGACTCTGATGCTGGGAGGGTTTGGGGGCAGGAGGAGAAGGGGACGACCGAGCATGATATGCCTGGATGGCATCACGGACACGATGGACATGAGTCTGAGTGAAATATGGGAGTTGGTGATGAACAGGAAGGCCTGGCATGCTGTGATTCATGGGGTCGCAAAGAGTCGTACACGACTGAGTGACTGGACTGAACTGAACTGTGTGGAATATAGGCTAGTCAACCTAATCTTACACACTAAATTAAACTCTGAATTTTGGATTAAGTTCAAGATAGAGATAGCTAATCTGAAGATGACGTGCCTTTCAAATAGATCAGTGTATAGTAGTTTTAGTAGCTCAATTGTGTCCTACTCCCTGCAACCTCATGGATAGTATGTAACCTGTTAGGCTCCTCTGTCCATGGAATTCTCCAAGCAAGAACACTGGAGTGGCTTTCCATTTCCTTCTCCAGGGGATCTTCCTGATCTGGGGATTGAATGCAAGTCTCTCACATTGCAATCATCGGGCATATTATACATTTGATAATCAAATAATATGTAAATTTGGCAAAGTACCGATAATAGAAAATACAAGAAATAGTTAAATGAAAGAGTACTATTTAATCATGTAATTCAAAATTTTGAGAAAACACTGTGAAAGTGAAAGTTGGCTTTAGGATAAAAATATGAAACATTTTGTAAATGGCAATGTGTTAATCCCAGGATAAATGCTGGGACTTGCTTCATTTCAAAAGTACTTATCAACTATATGAATTGAAAAGGTAATTTTTTTTATTGTTATAACTCTACTAAACACCAATACTATAGGAAAAACACATACACACACATAAGAAAAGATAAGAGAAAGATAATAGATAAGAGGAAGTTTTTTGAGACACAAATAGTTCCAGATGTAGAGGTCAACAGCTTGTGAAAGAAAATCATTTGGGCTCTCAACGAGTGCCACAGATTTGCTTCAAACACTTTGCTTTTATGCGTATATGGCTCATCTTCTAACATTTATTTAGTCCATACAAATAGAAAGTAAACTATCTCCTTTCCTCCAAGAACATTTTATAAGAAAGAGTAAAACACAGAAAATGCTATCTCAAATAAATCCATGAACAAACTCTTCTAATATTACATGGTTTGATTGACTGACTCTGTAAATGGTTTGAGCAAATATCCTAAAATTTCTTCTGTATTTCTGCACTTCAGTAATTCTATAATTATGGAAAACTGATGAGAATAAATAATAAAAATAGTGAAGGAAGCATACTTCATATGTTCATGTTCTATGAGGTAGCATATTACCTTCAATATCTTATTACTTGGATAAACCTTACTTTAATAAGTCAGTATATGAGCATATTACTCACTGTACCTATTTTCTTTCCCCCTCAGGGAAAAATATTGGGATGGCCAGAAACTGTATCTGAGTTTTTCTTTAATATCCTATGGAAAAACCAGAATGAACTTTTTGGCCAGCCCAACATTACTCTACCAGCACTCTATTTAAATTAACCATTGCAATAAGTAAAACATCTGACTGCTTATAAGAAAGGTTCAACAGCCACTGTCATGAAATTCAAAGTCCCATACAGTCTAACCTTAGACTTCTTTCCTAAATTATGTTCTACATCCACATATTCCATCTATTATCTTTTGTTCCCTTCTTCCCGTACACATTTCTAGTCCTCTAGAGTACGCTATAGCTTTCTCACTGTACCTTTCACAGAAATGGACATCTCCCCACAGTCTCCTATAGAAATCCTTATCCTTCAGAACCTCACTCAAATTTAACTGCCTTTATGCTATTACCTCAGTGCAATCCTTTCTTTGTCTCAGAATCCTTTGCACTTGTACCAGA